>SKCR01000871.1:0-28606 GCA_019454045.1 Zanthoxylum bungeanum
TTCACATCTAATGTGTTTATCTCAATATCATCTTTATAAAATGAAACACTTTAGTGTTCTAGAATATAAGGGTATACCCATAACGAGTTAAACCCTGATATAGAGATAATGTATCTAGTCAAACTAGTTACATTGTAACAGTTTTCTTTAAGTAAACACACCCGAAGGGTAGTTCCTAAACTTAGGTATCTACGGTTAAAATAGCGACTGTCGTCCCGTTTCCGATCCGTAGATTAATGTCATCTGAAGTCAGTATCCTGCTCTCAGCAGATTCTGCACACCAGTACATATTTATGTACCACTTCCAGTATCTAAAATCCAATTTTAATACTAGTAGTGAATATGTTAATGACAAACATATTTGAAGTTGGAGCCTTGCTCGTCTTCAATTCCTTCATGTCTGCCTTGTCCATACGGCAGTCACGCTTCGTGTCCCCGTTTTCCACAGTTTAGGCAGACATTTTGGGATATGTCCTTTGTCTTCCCAGAATATTATAATGATTCTGCCTTTGCCTCTTTTCCACACCCCAGAAGCCTTGGTCAAGCCTTGGCCTTCTAGAATGTCGAAGTAAGATGCGCCTTGCGCTTCTTGCCTTATTGCAAACTTTGGCTTTGTCTCCTTGAGTATAGACATTAACTCTCCAAGAGTTTATTATTGCAATTCAGTACTTCTAAGATCTAGGGATAGATCTATGAAGATCCTTCAATTTCAATATCATACTATAAGGATCTAATCCTTAGTTCTGATTAAGAAATTAATGAGTCTATTTGGCAAGCTTAATGGATTAAGCACTAAAGTTATCATCACATGAATCTTCCAAAGATCATGCTCCACTATTTGCTCAACTCCGGGCTTTGGCTTAAGATGTTATTTTATCAAATAAAGTAACTTCTTAGTTTTCAGGACTATCCTGATATATTATTCCCAATTTGAAAATTAAAGTCATTTAAATACATTTTCACCCAGGATTATGTTTTAAACACTAATCTTTCAATTTTATCTTGATTTCTATAGTCCAACTATCCAATCAACGAATTTAGGTACTATTTATTATAATGATTACTATAGTCCAACTATTAATCAACTATATTTTAAATTAGTTAACTTCAATTATATTGATTACTATAATCCAATTATAAAAGTAACTATTAATTGAAATTAGTTAATTCAAATATATTGATTACTATAATCCAATTATATAATCAACTATAAATGAAATAGTTTGAATACAGTCCAACTGTTTAATTTGAAACAACATTAAATATTAGTCCAACTAATATATTAATTTATTTGACGAAATATTTGAAATGAGCCCGTATGGCAAGTAACTAAACGAATATTAAAATTTAATATTGTCTCCCACTATTTTCGGCGAGCCTCTAACCCTCTGTGGAGTACTCGGGAAACCTTGTTTCCTAGTGAGCTAGGATCCCGTTAAATAACACACAATCTTGACTTTGGCCAACAAATTGTATATGATATTAACTAGGTAAATCTCTAAGATCAATTGGATCCCATCCAATTCCTAGATCCAGTAGGTGGACGCTCCAAGTCCGAAACATATATCTTATATATGCCAATATATCCAATATATTGCCTAACCTTTTCCTCTGAATCAACTAAGCTTGGCTTTGGCACAACAAACTTAGTGATCCCAGTTAAGCGGAAACCATTGACCATGGAAAGCTTCGTAATCAATGTCGATGGACAAGAAGTGAATCTGACTTGGCCACCAAATCACAAATTGGACAAGACACCGATATGGAACAAAGCTCTCGTGATTCAAACACATCCTCGACGGAAAAATGTCTTGACTTTGGCCAAAAACCAATGCCAGTGTTGGATCTTGAGTAAGAATCACTCATGGAAGGAAAAACGCTTAATATGATATTGAGGGTTTTTCGCGTGCAATTGGCAACCAATTAATTATCTTTGTTAAGGTCTCATCATCATACACCCTTAAACATGCATATTAAACACATAATAAGGCGCGTATAAATAAATATAATAATGATATGCGGATGGATACTTAACACATTGTTCCTAGAATAAATCTCTCTATTTCCTCTCTCCCCGCTTAGCATATGTATTACTTCTATCCGTTACATAACACTTCTAAAGAAACCTCATTTACATTGAGGGGAATAGGTGAAAGAGAAATACAAAGAGTAGGAGGAGGTAATAGGCTGGACACGTAGGTCCAATTAATAAATTCTAATTTATTACAACAATTCCAAAATTGCCCCACCCATCTAATATCCATCCGATATACATTATTCATGCATCGCAACCATGTATTCACACAAGCTGTTATCATCAATCTAATCCAATTAATTAATCTGATAATTAATGACCATCCAATGTTCAAACAACGATTTGATTTTGCTCGAGTCAAACTCGTTTTGCGAATAAGTACTCAAAGTACGAATTCTTGAATTAAATTAAACTACAACATTAAATCCAATTTAATATGTATTTAATACTAATTCATTATTTAATTCTAAATTAAATATCTACACTTTTAAAGTACCTTTACGACTTAGATTCCAAATCTAATCGTAACGGATCTCAAAGCCCGATTAACATCCAATGTCAATTTAATTTAAAGTCCAATGGGCTTTTAATTAATTTCTAAGGCATGGACTTTTGGTCAACATGGGTCAAACCCAATTACCAAAACCCATTTAAGGAATCACCCTTATTTGCCAAGAAACCAATTTAGGCCCATTAGGCCCAATTAAATATTAAAGGTCCATTAGTCATAATTGGACTTTATGGATATGGTTTTGCGCCCAATTGGATCCAACCAATTTAGCCTAAACCCATCTTTGTACAACCAAGCCCATTAAAGCCCAATTACAACTTTTAAAGCCCAATTTCCAAAATAGGCCCAATTAATTAAATTACCAAATTCCAAATTTTATAACTCAATTAACCAAAGTGTATTGTCATAATTAATTACCCAAATTAATATTTCCAAAACATCAATTAGCCTAATTAATTATGCTCATTCACATCAAAACATGTCCAACACATTTTAATCAAAAATCAAACCATTTCATGCTTACTAGTCTCGGCAATGGTAGGGATTTCTTTGTCAGTTTCGGTTTTAATCCAATCAAATCCATTCAACATTACCCAATTGATTTCAAGTCATCCAATGAATCAAAAATCAAAAATACCAGACATTTAGGGCATAGTCATTCTCGGCCAAGCCTAGAATTTTGGGGAAAAATGATCCAATCCAATTTTCATGAAATTGATCCAATACAACTTCAATTAAACATCATTCAAGCATACTCAATCAATTAATTTTATCAAATCATGCTCAAAATCAATATACCCAATTTTAACCTTAAGTTCAAGTTTCATGCTCAAACCTGGCTCTGATACCATTGTTGGGTTTATACGGTCTAACCGGGATCGATTAAAGCATTGAAACATGTGAATACAACAATGAAATATGGCGGAATCATACTCACATTGATCGGTTGAGCGATGCGACGAACAAAAACTCCAAGCTTCCTCCAAGGTGGCTCACGGCAGTGGGCTTTTTGTCCTCCAAAGATTTCAGCCATCTCCAAGCTCCAAGCTCCAAGCTTTCGAATAGTGATTCCAAGCTCACAAGTGTGGTTCCCTATCACTTTTGCAAGACCCCGGAAGTGTGCTAGCACTCGGTAATTTTTGCCGCAAAAATCACCTTGCTTCTCCTTGCCATTCTCGGTTTTGATCAGAAAATGGATGAAGAAAAGGCCCTAGGCGAGGAGAGAGGAGAAGACGTGTGAGAGAGATAATGTGTTTTTTGGTGGTGGGAGAAATTGTGTATCTAATACCAATTTCAAAAGTCAAATACCATTATATTAAATAATGCTAAATGTCTTTCAAGCTTTCAAAAGCTTTTCCAACCATTACATCAATCATGAATAGTGACATTGTGTCAATCACTCAAAGTGATGTGACTTACATCACAAGAATGACTAATGATTTGACGCTTGATGTGACTTGTGGGCCCTACTCGATTCGAAATGCGAGCGGCCCCGCAAACACTACCGGGCTCGGATTCGCTAATTCCGAATTAACGAATTTTCCGTTGCGACGTAAATAAATCAAATTTAATTAAATAGTTATGCCTAGTAAAATTACTATTCACGTCGCTAACGAATTAATTCTAAATTTACTCGTTCGCCCGAATTAAAATCTAATTTCAATTCCGCGTCGAAATCCAATTTCATATAATATATCGAATATATTATTTTATCGATTAATTCCAAATTAATCGTTCTCTCTTTAATAAATATTTTATCCCAGATAAAATATCTCCATAATTAATCCCAGATTAACAAAGTGCGAGTCATACATCATCGGTGAATCTTCGGGAAGCGACCCATGAGATCCCCGGATATGTTGGCAGTAAATACGGTCGTCGGACTATCCGAACACGTACGTACCTAATACTACGTTTTTACCGATTTACAAGACAAGGTTGGCTTCTAGCAAAGCGCCATGCCTACCCAATTCTCCAGAAATATCCTTACAGGAATATGTGATCTATATCAGGCGTAGTATACGTAGTATTGCGTATTTTGATCCAGCATCGGATGTCACGTGCTAGGCCTGGGGCTGGAAATGTGTCTCCCCCGTACGAAGAACATTTCGGATCTCTGGTAACTAGTCTCTATAATCGGATAAACATGACCTAGTCATAATATCCCGATAGCTGCAGCATATAAGAGAACCAGTTCCGTATCCTACGTGATTATCATCTCCACTATGACTGGAGTGATACTTCCGTCTTGACATCACACCCAATACACTACGATTCTCAATATACCCAGAAGAGGCGTACACAGAACCTGTTAAAGCACTGGACAACCAAAACCAAAGTACATTGATTGTCGCAAGTATTAGCGGTGCAAGTCTCAGGTTAAGAGCAAATACACCTACCCTGATTCGGACTTCCATAGACACATAGTAATACTACCAATGGAATTCCGAGGGGTCTATCCAGAGCGAAGCTATTTTCCGTACCGTTGGTAAAACACAACCTCCTACTACACTTGCATGAGTATCTTATACCCAAATATATGAAACTATGCCATTATGCCCTCACAACGCGCACAAGTGTAATACTAGTCTATTCCGCATTATCGATGTCCAATCTCGATAATACTACGACTAGAGATATTTAATGATTAAACCTTTATGGATTGATATTGTCTCATATCTTATCAATCCGGAACTAACCCATGAGATCCCCTGATATGTTGGCAGTAAATTTGATCGTCGGACTATCCGAACACGTGAGTACCAAGTACTACGTTTTACCGATTTACAAGACAAAGTTGGTGTGGGACACAGAAACTGGGCGACGCATGCTGTCCCGGGCTCGCGGCCCGGTCGAGAGTACGGAGTAGCCACGGGGGACTAAACCGGAGAATAATGGAGTCGCCACCCGGTGTGAACCGGGAAAATGAGATTTAAGGCCGCACTCACCCCTCGCAATGGAAGACCTCAAATCGTTGGGTTCAGAATGGTCCCTTACTTATGTCACTTGTAATGAAAGGATTTGTGTAATAATTTAATCAAGCTTAAGTAACACTTATTTCCAAGAGTATCATGCTTCTAATCCATATGCACAAAAATAAAAACTTACACCTAAATTTGCATATATTCACATCTAAGATTGCATGCTTGAAAGTACATCAAAGTAGCAACGAACATACAACTTCATTGGCATATTGTATTCATGGAAACACAAGCACACACTAACCACACAAGCACACATAAGGCGAATCAAATAATGGCGAACATGTGATTTCATAGACATATCATAAACAAATAGCCATTACATGTCCATGCACATATAATAGAGTCAACTAAGTACATAATGCAAAAAACACTTAAGGATGCAATTAGGCATTAAAGTAAGCATGCTATGACATGGTGCAAAAGAAGATAACTAATATGGACACAAACACACATGTGAGCACTTTCCAAGTGATACGTGGAATTGTATCCCAAGTACAGACCGCATTACCGTCCATTCGGAATCGGCTACGGAATTTATATCTGGGTTTCCATCCGATATACTACAAGAAATAATACTCAAATGCTATCATAACATGGATATATGAATTATACTACGTTAAGCCAAGATTAAGGTAAATGATGCAATCAATAGATGAAAGACACGACAAATATCGTGGTAAAGGTAGCCTTTTAGGCTTTTCTTCCCCCAGATGGAGAACCTTTTAATCCAACACAATAAGCCCATGCGCCTTTCATTACAATGCGTACAAAGACAATGATAACTATATGAAACTTCGTATACCCGATTGAACACATCTTACTTTCAAACGAATATACATCAACCGGCGTGGCAAAGCATCGTGGTAAAGGATTTTAACCCCTCCAAATAGGGGACCTTTAATCCGACTTACTAAGCCCATGCGCTCGATTGCATCATGCATACAAAGAATAAAGACAATAATATCAAACTTAGTATGCCCGATTGGACATATCTTACATCCAACCGAACACACATCAACCGGCGCGGCAAAGCATCATGGTAAAGGATTTTAACCCCTCCAAATAGGGGACCTTTAATCCGACTTACTAAGCCCATGCGCTCGATCACATAATTACATAAACAAGTAACATGTGGAATTTAAATGACGAATAATAAATAAATCAAAGCAACATAAAACAAAAGAAGGTGCCGTTTACTCAAGCGGTACGTGGAATTGTATCTCGAGTACATATCATACTATCGTCCATTCGGAATCAGCTATGAAATTTATGATTGATTTTAATTAGGCATGACATCTTTTTAATTTAGTATGTGATTTTCTTTAGTTAGGAAGTTAATATATTTGATTTGGTATGATTTTATTTCATGTTTTATTTAATTTGGTAAATGGCTTAATTAATTAATTTATTTAATTTGGTATATTATTTAATTAATATTTTTTTAATTGGGTTGTATTTTGAGGGCCTTGGCGTGTGGGCTAAGTGTGGTGGGCTAGGTGTTGTGTTGGTTTGGTGAGTTGGTTTGGGCCAAGGTTAAATGGTTCTGGGTTTTTTTAGGCTAAATGTGCTTTAAAACGGAGGTCCAACGAGTGAGCCTAGAGCTAAACAAGCGAATAAACCTTAACGAAATACCGATTCCCTTCCGACAACCGTTTCCCGCAACTTCCTTGACTAAAAAGGTAGTGTCTCCAGATGAGACTCATCATAGGGACTCACATGCAAAAATGCAATGCCTACAGTTGGCTTCTAGCAAAGCAACATGCCTTCCCAATTCTCTGGAAATATCCTTACAGGAATAAAGGATCTATATCAGGCGTAGTATACATAGTATTGCGTATTTCTGTCCAGTATCAGATGATCATGTGCTAGGCCTAGGGCTGGAATTGTGTCTGCCCCGTACGAAGCACATGTCGAATGTCTGGTGACTAGTCTCTATAATCGGATAAACTTGACATTGTCATTTTATCCCGATAGCAGCAGCATTTAAGAGAACCAGTCCCGTATCCTATGTGACCATCATCTCCATATGACTGGAGTGACACTTACGTCTTGACATCACACCCAACACACTACGATTCTCAATATACCCAGCATTGGCGTACACAAAACCTGTTAAAGCCCTGGACGACCTCAATCAAAGTATATTGATTGTCGCAAGTATTAGCGGTGCAAGTCTCATGTTAAGACCAAATACACCAACCCTGATTTCAGACTTCCATAGACACATAGTCATACTACCAATGGAATTCCCAGGGGGTCTATCCAGAGCGAAGCTGTTTCCCGTACCATCCGTAAAACACAACCTCCTATTACACTTGCATGAGTATCCTATACCCAAATATATGAGAACTATGCCGTTGTGCCCTCACAACGCGCACAAGTGCAATACTAATCTTTTACGTATTTATCGATGTCCAATCTCGATAATACTCTGACTAGGGATATTTAATGATTTATCCTTCATGGACTGATACTGTCTCATATCATTCTCCGTCCAGGAACAAATCATAGGGACCTCTCATCATTTATATATCTTGGTGATCTAATCACAAATGATAAGATTGCAATCTCCTTTGTCACATAGTTAATTTGCACAACAACACCATGATATGTACAAATAGTGACACTATGGGTCATAATTGTCCAACAATCTCTCACTCGGCCTATAGCCAGTCACTCGAGTGTTTGACACCCGAACTATGTACGGTTGGCTCAAATTACTGAGAAAAGCTTTCGTCAGCGGATTTGCATGATTATCATCTGATGCGATTTATTCGATCATCACATCGCCGCGATGTATGATCCAAACGAATCAGATGATTATCGAAGTATGTATTTGGATCGTTGATGAGACCATTAATTCTTTAGCCTGTGCTCAAGCCTAGCTCAGCTGCTAACAGAATTATATCTAATCTAATTAGATTTGTTTATCGACCCAGAAGTCTTCTATTGCCGCCTCAGCTGCAGCAATAACCCGCATTTGTTGTTTATACGGTAACAGTATCTTGCTTGGAAGATTTTCAGCTCACTATTCCGTTATTCAAACTGTATAGTACTGTTTGCGACTTATAGTCATTTTATCGGTTTAGGAAACTTGCTACAGTGATCCCAGTCACTTCAAGTTCTCCATCTCCTCAGATTAAGACATCATCCTTAGATCTCTAAGATACTAACGGATGTTCTTAACATCAATCCAGTGACTATCACTTGGATTGGTCCGTTTGTGACTTCATATGCTCAAAGCGTATGAGACACCAGGTAGCGTACAATTTTCAATGTACAATTCCACGGAGAGTTTTTGAAAGCCAAGCTTTCGCCGATAGTTATTTTATGGGAATATCATTTCCAAGAAATGACGTATTATCATTATTTTATAGGACAACCACTGTCAGAGCGCTCCCACTAACCCTCTTATATACACAAGAATCATTTCATTTTGAATTAATCATAAACCATTATGATTACATCAAAATGATAATTCCAAGAACCTAATGCTTGCTTAAATCCAAACATGGATCGAATAACTTGCAAACCTTGTTTGCTAGTTTTGGTACGACAAAATCGACAGGATGTTGTAAACATCCTCCAAAAGGTTTCCTTTTCAGGAAATCGATTTTCCCGTAAAGCTGTCATATTTCATAAATGAAACATGCATCATTAGCAAGCATTTATCCAAATGGATTTAAAGTGGCAACAGTTAAAAGGTTGAATCGTAATCAACACAATGTTGATAACCATACCTTTAAGCTAAAAGCCTAGCTTTAAATGTTGGTATGTTGCCATCCATGTACGTCTTCCTTGAAGATTAATACAGAATAGGCACAATGCCTTGTGGTACATCACTAGTGTCTAAACATAGTTGATATACATGGAATCCATTTCGGACTCATGACACTTTGTCATAATAGGGAGTCGATACCTTGTATCACTTCCTCATACGTAGTCAGTTGGTATACCTCAAAAGATAGACATCTTTATGAGGTGAGATCAGAAACCCATACCCCGGGTTGTTTTCTGACTCTCTCTGACTACGCGGTTCTTATGTATTCGAAGATTAATGGTATAGATTCATCCTTGATGAACTAATTGTGTTCCATTAAGGAATCTGTGCCTTGAATAGTATTACTTCGATTTTCATCGAGTTTTACTATCCTCTCACTTACCACTGCATATCGGTATTCCTCTCAGGAAAACCGCATGGTGAGCAACAATCTAATTGTTCTCTGGTGAGATGTATAAGTACTATACTTTGGTATCCCTAGGATAACCTACAATTGGCACTTATCCAATTTGGGTTTTAGTTTGGTATCATCCAAACATATGCCTAGCATCCCAAATATTCAGGAATGAGAAACCTAGTTTCTTTCATGTTCATATCTAATATGATATCTGTCAAACAGATTTTAATGGAACCTTATTCTAAATAAGTTCTTGCACTGTTAATGCTTATCCGTTGAAGGAAATGGTAGCTCAGAGCGACTCATGATTAACCTTATCATGTCTAACAAAATTCGTTTACTCAGTTTGGACACATCGTCAATTGACGTGTTCCGGGAGGAGTCCTCATAGAAAGAATATTATACTCTTTCTAGTATATTAGAAACTTATTACTTAAGTATTTTCCATTACGGTCTTACCGTGACGGTATAATATTATAGCCGATCTGTTTGTCTATTTCGTGTCGAAACTTTAAAAGTTTCCGATTTGTGTTCTTCAAAAGAAACACATAACCATAACGCGATGCCACATCCGTATAGGTCACGAAATATTCATCTCCACCTCTAGCCTAGCTAGACATGGGCCCACTTGCTTCACTATGAACTAGAGCTTACAGGTCGGTGGCATTTGCACTTTTACCAAGTAAACATTGTTTTAGGCACTTTGCCCAATAAACTAGATTCGTAGACTTTATTTGATTGAATCAAATTTGTCCGAGTATCCACTCTTCAAAAGTGTGGATATACGATTCTTGTTTAATTGTGTCCCAGACAACAATGCCACATCAGTTTCTTCTGATCAAATCAGTTTGAGCTGTTTGTTTGTCATGTTATATATTTGAGATTTATTTATATTCAAAATATAAATTATGTTATTCACATCCAATGTGTTTATCTCAATATCATCTTTATATAATAAAACACTTTAGTGTTCTAGAATATAAAGGTTCACCCGCAGCGGGTTAAACACTGATATAGAGATAATGTTTCTAGTCAAACTAGTTACATTATAACAGTTTCCAATTTATGTACACACCCGAAGGTAGTTCCCAAACTTAGGTATCTACGGTTAAAACAATGATTTTCATCCCGTTTCCAGTTCGCAGATTAATCTCAATGGAAATCAGTATCCTGCTCAAAGCAGATTCTGAACACCAATATGTATTTATGTATCACACTAAGTATTTAAAATCCAATTTCAATACTAGCAATGAACATAATTATGACAAACATATTTGAAGTCAGAGCCTTGCTCGTTCTTCAATTCCTTCATGTCTGCTTTGTCCAAACGGCAGTCACGCTTCCGCGATCCCGTTTGCCACATTTAGGCAGACATTTTGGGATATGTCCTTTATCTTCCCAGAAGATTATAATGATTTTGCCTTTGCCAGTTTCAACACTCCAGAAGCCTTTGGCCAAGCCTTGGCCTTCTAGAATATCGAAGTAAGGTGCGTCTTGCGCTACTTGCCTAATTGCAAAGTTTGACTTTATCTCCTTGAGAATAGTTATTAATTCTCCAAGAATTAACTATTGCAATTTAGTACTTCTAAGATCTAAAATAGATCTACGAAGATCCTTCAATTTCTTTATCATACTTTAAAGATCTAATCCGTAATTCTGATTCAGAAATTATGGAGTCTACTGCGACAAGCTTGATGGATTAAGCACTAAAGTTATCATTACATAAATCTTCTAAAGATTATGCTCGACTATTTTCTTAACTCCGGGCTTAGGCCTAATATGTTATTTTATCAAATAAAGTAACTTATTAGTTTTCCAGGACCATCCTGAAATTTATTCCCAATATGAAAATTAAACCATTTAAATACATTTTCCCCAGGATTATGTTTTAAATGCCAATCTTTCAATTTTATCTTGATTTTAATAGTCCAACTATTTAATCAACGATTTAGGTACTATTTATTATAATGATTACAATAGTCCAACTATTTAATCAACTATAATTTAATAGATTAAAATAAATTATATTGATTACTATAATCCAATTATAAAATCAACTATAAATGAATAGTTTGAATACAGTCCAACTGTTAAAAAAACAACGTTTAAATATTAGTCCAACTAACATTTAATTTATTTGACGAATGATATTTGTTTTGAGCGCGTATGACAAGTAATTAAACGAGTATTGCAAATTCAATTCTTGCCTCATACTATTTTTCGGCGAGCCTCTAACCCTCTGTCGAGTACTCGGGAAATCGTGTTTCCTAGTGGGCTAGGATCCCGTTAAATATCACACAATCTTGACTTTGGCCAACAAATTTTATGATAATTAACTAGGTAGATCTCTAAGATCGATTGGATCAAATCCAATTCCTAGATCTGGTAGGGGGACATCCAAGTCCGAAATATGCCAATACATCCAATGTATTACCTAACCTTTTTCCTCTGAATCAACTAAGTATTGGCTTTGGCACAACAAACTTAGTGATCCCAGTTAAGCGCGACCCATTGACCATGGAAAGCTTCGTAATCAATGTCGATGGACAAGAAGTGGTCTTGACTTTGGCCAACAAACCACAACTTGGACAAGACACCAATATGTAACAAAGCTCTCGTGATTCAAACACATCCTCGATGGACAAAGGCCTTGACTTTGGCCAACAAGCCAATGCCAGTCTCGGATCTTGAGTGAGAATCACTCAATGGAAGGAAAAACTCTTAATATTTTGCGAGGGTTTTTCGAGTGCAAATTGGCAACCAATTTATTATCTTTGTGAAGGTCTCATCATCATAGACCCTTAAACATGCATTCTAAACACATAATAAAGCGCATATGAAAAATTAATAATGATATGCGGATGGATACTTTACACAATTGATCCTAGATCAAATCTCTCCATTTCTCTCTCCCGCTAGCACATGTATTACTTCTACCCGTTACATTACACTTCTAAAGAAACCTCATTTACATTGAGGGGAATAGGTGAGAAGAGAATACAAAGAATATGAAGGTATAAGGCTGGACTCACAGGTCCAATTAATAAATCGAATTTATTACAACAATTTCTAAAATTGCCCCACCCATCTAATATCCATCCGATATACATTATTCATGCATCGCAACCATGTATCCACATAAGCATGTTATCAATCAATCTAATCAAATTAATTAATCTGATAATTAGTGACCATCCAATGTTCAAACAACGATTTGATTTTGTTCGAGTCAAACTCGTTTTTGCGAATAAGTATTTAAAGTACAAATTCTCGAATTAAATTAAACTACAACATTAAATCTAATTTAATATGCATGTAATTTCTAATTCGCTATTTAATTCCAAATTAAATACTACACTTTATTTACGAACCTTTACGACTTAAATTCCAAATTTAATCATTACGGGTCTCAAAGCCCGATTAACGTCCAACGTTAATTTAATTAAAGTCTAATGGGCTTTTAATTAATTTCTTGAGGCGTGGACTTTTGGTCAACTCGGGTCAAACCGATAACCAAAGTCCAATTCGGGAATTACCCCATAAGCCTATAAATCAATCTTGGCCCATTAGGCCCAATTAAACTTTAAAGGTCTATTAAGTCGCATTTGGGCTTTATGGAAAAGGTTTTGGGCCTAATTGGATCCAACCAATTTTGCCTAAACCCAACTTTGTACAACAAAGCCCAATAAGCCATTTACAACATTAAAAACCCAAATCCAATTTTAAGGCCCAATTATAATTAAATCACAAAACCCAATTTCACAATTTAATTACATAAAGTGCATTACACAATTAATTACCCAATTAACATTTCTAAAACATCAATTAACATAACTAATCATGCTTAATAACCACAAAACATGTCCAACATATTTTGATCAAAAATCAAACCCAATACATGCTATTAGCTCTCGGCTTTGGAGGGGGAATTTATGTCCAATTCAAATTCAATCCAATTAAATCCAAATCAACATTAAATCAATATCCCCAAATGATTCTAACTCATCCAATGAATCAAAAAAATCAAAAATCACCAAGACCATATAGGGCATAACTCTCGGCCAAGCAAGAAATTTTGGGGAAAAATGTTCCAAATCATTTTTCTTGAAATTGATCCAATCCAACTTCAATTAAACATGTTATAAGCATACTCAAACATCCAATTAATTCAAATCATGCTCAAAAACATTTTACCCAAATTTTAAGCCCTAAATTCATTTCATGCTTTTAACAACGCTCTGATACCATTGTTGGAGTTCTACGGTCCCAAGGATCGAATCAAAAACATACAAACATGTGTGAATATCAACGACGAAGTTGCGGAATACTCACATCGATCGGTTGAGCGACGAGGGAGGCAACAAAAACTTTTCTTCTCCTCTTCACTGCATTCGGCAGTGAGCTGTGACAGTTCACTGGTTTTGGCGTCCATGGATGTCTTCGTCAAGCTCCAAGCTTCGTCGAATGATTCCCGGCTCATGGGTGGACTTCCCTATCACCTTCGTATGTCTCTCGGAGTGCTAGCTCTTGATGATTTTGCCGCAAAACCATCACACTCTTGCTTCCCAAGCTCACGGCAGTGAGCTACTGCAGAAGAGAGAAAACAGCCCATGAAGGGCGTGAGAGAGAGAGAGATTAATGAAAAAGAGAGTTGTGTGTTATTTGTATTTTGTGTATCAAATACACTTAAAATGAAATTCAAATTCATTTTCCACAAATTTGGCTTTACAAAAGTCAAACCATAAAGCCACACCAACCTCCATCAACTCACATCAATCCATCAATCATGAATAGTGACTGGCGTCAATCACTCAAAGTGAAAGACATCTATCACTTGATTGACGAATGATGTGACGCTAGATGCGACTAGCGATTTGACGCTTGATTTGACTTGCGTGCCGCACTCAAATTCAAAATACGAATGCGCTCACAAATAATCCCAGGCTCGGGTTCGCTAATTCCAAATTAACGAATTTTCCGTTGTGACGCAATTAAATCTAATTTAATTAAATAATCATGCCAAGCATAATTACTATTCATGTCGCTAACGAATTAATTCTAAATTAATTCGTTCGCCCGAATTAAAATCCAATTTCAATTCCGCGTCGAAATCCAATTTCGTTTAATATATCTAATATATTAATTTATCGATTAATTCCAAATTAATCGCTATCTCTCTTTAATTGATATTTTATCCCAGATAAAATATCTCTGTAATTAATCCCAGATTAACTTTCTCTCTCTTCTAATTAATCCCAGATTAATTTAGAGTGCGAGTCATACGTCATCGGTGAATCTTTGGGAAGCGACCCATGAGATCCCCGGATATGTTGGCAGTAAATTCGGTCGTCGGACTATCCAAACACGTAAGTACCAAGTACTACGTTTTACCGATTTACAAGACAAGGTTGGCTTTTAGCAAAGCACCATGCCTTCCCAATTCTCCGGAAATATCCTTACAGGAATAAATGATCTATATCAAGCGTAGTATACGTAGTATTGCGTATTTCTGTCAAGTATCGGATGATCATGTGCTAGGCCTAGGGCTGGAATTGTGTTTGCCCCGTACGAAGCACATGTCGGATGTCTGGTGACTAGTCTCTATAATCGGATAAACCTGACCTTGTCATTTTATCCCGATAGCTGCAGCATTTAAGAGAACCAGTCCCGTATCCTACGTGACCATCATCTCCATATGACTGGAGTGACACTTCCGTCTTGACATCACACCCAACACACTACGATTCTCAATATACCCAGCATTGGCGTACACAGAACCTGTTAAAGCCCTGAACGACCGCAACCAAAGTATATTGATTGTCGCAAGTATTAATGGTGCAAGTCTCAAGTTAAGACCAAATACACCTACCCTAATTTCAGACTTCCATAGACACATAGTCATACTACCAATGGAATTCCGAGGGGGTCTATCCAGAGCAAAATTGTTTCCTGTACCATCGGTAAAACACAACCTCCTATTACACTTGCATGAGTATCCTATACCCAAATATATGAGAACTATGTCGTTGTGCCCTCACAACGCGCACAAGTGTAATACTAGTCTTTTACGTATTTATCGATGTCCAATCTCGATAATACTCTGACTAGGGATATTTAATGATTTATCCTTCGTGGACTAATACTGTCTCATATCATTCTCCGTCCAGGAACAAATCATAGGGACCTCTCATCATTTATATATCTTGGTGATCTAATCACAAATGATAAGAGTGCAATCTCCTTTGTCACATAGTTAATTTGCACAACAACACCATGATCTGTACAAATAGTGACGTTATGGGTCATAATTGTCCAACAGAGACGGCGAGAAGTAACGTCACTAGACCCCAGATTTAGAGTCAGGAGGGTAACATAAATCCACACCCTCAGCTCCAGTTCAGTGGCTTAGAGGACGGTGGGTCTTAATGCTCTCATACATCCAGATTTACGGAGACATATTTGTTGGATAATTATGACCCATAACATCACTATTTGTAAAAGACATGGTATTTTTGTACAAATTAACTATGTGACAAAGGAAATTGCTCTTTTATCATTTTGTAATTGGATTAATTGGATATATAAATGATAAAAGTCCATATGATTAGTATCAGATTAATAAGATATGAGACATTGTTAATCCATGAAAGGTTTAATCATTAAATATCTCTAGTCGTAGTATTATCGAGACTGGACATTGATAATGCGGAATAGACTAGTATTACACTTGTGCGCGTTATGGAAGCTTAATGGCATAGTTCTCATATATTTAAGTATTGGATACTTATGCAAGTGTGATATGAGGTTCTGTTAGCCGTTGGACCGGGAACAGCTTCGCTCTGGATAGACCCCTCTGAATCCCATTGGTAGTATGACTATGTGTCTATGGAAGTCTGAATCAGGGTAGGTGTATTTGGTCTTAACCTGAGACTTGCATCGCTAATACTTGCGACAATCAATATACTTTGGTTTTGGTCGTCCGGGACTTTAACAAGTTCTGTGTATGCCTCTTTTGGGTATATTGAGAATCGTAGTGTATTGGGTGTGATGTCAAGATGGAAGTATCACTCCAGTCATATGGAGATGATGATCACGCAGGGATACGAAACTAGTACTCTTAAATACTGCAGCTATCGGGATAGTATGACTAGATCATGATTATTCGATTATAGAGACTAGTTGCTAGTGATCCGATATATGATTCTTACGGGGCAGACACAATTCCAGCCCCAGGCCTAGCATGTGACATCATATACTTGATCGTATTACGCAATACATAGTATAATATGCCTGATATAGATTATATATTCCTCGTTGAATATTTCTGGAGAATTGGGTAGGCACTTTGTTTTGTTAGAAGCCAACCATGTCTTGTAAATCGGTAAGAACGTGGTACATGGTACGCGCGTGTTCGGATAGTCCGATAACCAGATTTACTGCCAACATCCAGGGATCTATTGGGTCGCTTCCCAAAGATTCACCGATGACATATGACTCGAACAGAATTAATCTGGGATTAATTATGAGAGAGAAAATTAATCTAGGATTAATTACGACAAGAATTAATAGGGGATTAATTATCGTAGAAAGAATTAATCTGGGATTAATTGCGTCATGAATTAATATGAGATTAATTCGTGAAGAAGAGAGAATTCGATTAATTTGGAATTAATCGGTAAAATAAATTTAATAGTTAAATTGGATTTTTCTATTTAATTTATTTAATTGGGCTAAAATAATATATTGGATATATTAATTGAATTCAGATTTCAACACATAATTAAATTGGATTTTAATCCAAGCGAACGAATTAATTTGGAATTAATTCGTAAACGACTTCCATAATAATTTTGATGGGCATTATTATTTAATTAAATTGGATTTAATTACGTCGCGACGGAAAATTCGTTTAGTCGGATTAAACGAACCGGGCCCAAAGTGTGTTGTGTAAGCCAACTTGAATTTTGAATTCAAAGTGGTGGGACCCACTAACTTACATCAACTTGTCATAAGTGTGATGGAAGTTGTTGGATGTATTTATTACAACTTTTAACACACAACTCACACACCTTTTGAAGTCAACAAATGAATCTAGTTTGGAACTATTCATTAATCTTCTTTCTCTCCAAAACCGTGAATGCTTCTCTCCCTTTGGAAAATTTTGTTTCAATTTTCCATCAAAGCTAGCACTTTATAGAGTCATACAAGGTGATAGGGAAACTCACCATTGAGTTTGAAATTTAAAAGAAAGCTTGGAGCTTCTTCTACAACAAAGAAAAGGTTTTTAATCTCATCCAATCAATGTAAGTTTTTTTCCGCAAACTTTCTTGAATTATTCACACTAGAATCATGTTTAGGATCATTGGCAAGTCTTGGAGACACTAACAATGGTATCAGAGCCTTATCTAAGCATGATTTGAGTATAGGGTTTATAGATTTTATTTGGGGATTTTGTACTTGGAGTATGATTTTTTCAAAATTGGTTGTTTGGTTGTGTATTGATGATGATGAATTGGATTTGTGCATCATAGGATTTGAGAAAATTGATTAGATTTATTTTTCCCTAAAATCCTTCTAATGGTCGAATGTAACCCTAGACTTCTCATGGTGATTTTTTGTTAATTAGACCATTGGATGAGTTTACGGCATAATATGAATATTGAATGTTGATTTAATTGTATTGAAATCAAATTGAGTGTTGTTTTATGCCCATTGTCGTGAGATTAAGCATGTTTAATGGATTGATTTTGGTTCAATTGTGTTGGACATGAATTGGATAATTAAAGCATGATTAATTTGATTAATTAATGTTTTGGAAATATTAGATTAATAGATTAATTATGTTAATTACACTTTAATAAAAATTAATGTGATATTTGGAATATTATGTTAATAATAAATTAGTCTTTAAATTGGATTGGGCTAATTTATTGTATTTGGGCTTAATGGACTTGGTTGGGCCAAACATGGTTTTGGACAATTGGATTGGATCCAATTGGGCCCAAAACCATTTCCATAAAGTCCAAATATGATTTTTGGGCCTTTAATAATTTAATTGGGCCTAATGGGCCTAAATTGATTTTTGGCAAAATGGTGATTCCTTATTGAGCCTTGGTATCTTGGATTGGATCCATATTGGCCAAAGCCCATGCCATAAGAATTAATTGAAAGCCCATTGGACTTTAATTAAAATAATATTGGATACTAATTGAGTCTTTGAGACCCATTTAGATTGGATTTGGATTCCAAATCTTCAAAACACGAAAATAAGTGTAATTATTTAATTTGGAATTAAAAATGAATTAGTATTGGATACAATTTAAATTTGATTTAAAATTGTAGTTCGATATAATTCAAGAATATGTACTTTGAGTATTTATTCATAAACGAGTTTGACTCGCGCAAATCAAATCGTTGTTTGAACATTGGATGGTCATTAATTCAAAGATTAATTAATTGGATTAGATTGATTGAATAACATGTTTTGTGTGAATACTTGGATGTATTTGTATGAATAATGTATATCGGATGGATATTAGATGGGTGGGGTAATTTTGGAAATTGTTGTAAGTATGGTACTTATTTATTAAATTAGACCTGCGTGTCCACCATTTCACCTCCTTATCTCTTTGTAATTATCTTCTCACCAATTCCCCTCAACGTAAATGAGGTTTCTTTAATGTATTATGTAATTGGGTAGAAGTATGTAAAGTGCTAGCGGGAGAGAGGAAAGAGATAGATTTATTCTAGGAACAAATTTGTTATATATCCATCCGCATATCATTATTATTTTATTCGCGCCTTATTATGCATTTAGAATGCATATTTAAGGGTGTATGATGAGACCTAATCAAAGATAATAAATTGGTTGTCAATTTACTCGAAAAAAAACCCTCACTTTAATATTAAGCGTTTTCCTTCCATTGAGTGGTTCTCTCTCAAGATCCAAGATTGGCATTGGTTTGTTGGCCAAAGTGTTGGACAATTATGACCCTTAGCATCACTATTTGTACAAAACATGGTGTTGTTGTACAAATTAACTATGTGACAAAGGAAATTGCGATTTTATCATTTGTAATTGGATTACCGGGATATATAAATGATAAAAGTTCATATGACTAGTTCCGGATTAATAAGATATGAGACAATAATAATCCACTAAGGTTTAATCACTAAAACATCCCTAGTCGTAGTATTATCGAGATTGGACATCGATAATGCGAAATATACTAGTATTGCACTTGTGCGTGTTATGGGAGCATAACGTCATAGTTCTCATATATTTGGGTATTGGATACTCATGCAAGTGTAATAGGAGGTTGTGTTTTCCGATGGTACGGAAACAGCTTCGCTCTGGATAGACCCCTCGGAATTCCATTGGTAGTATGACTATGTGTCTATGGAAGTCCAAATCAGGGTAGGTGTATTTGTCCTTAACCTGAGACTTGCATCACTAATACTTGTGACAATCATTATACTTTGGTTTTGGTCGTCCGGGACTTTAATAGGTTCTGTGTATGCCTCTTCTGGGTATATTGAGAATCGTAGTGTATTGGGTGTGATGTCAAGATGGAAGTATCACTCCAGTCATATGGAGATGATGATCACGCAAGATACGGAACTAGTACTCTTTAGTACTGCAGTCATCGGGATAATATGACTAGGTCATGTTTATCCGATTATAGAGACTAGTTACCAGAGATCTGATATATGCTTCGTACGAGGCAGACACAATTCCAGCCTCAGGCCTATCATGTGACATCTGATACTGGATTGTAATACGCAATACTACGTATACTACGCCTGACAAAGATTATATATTCCATTAAGAATATTTCTGGAGAATTGGGTAGGCACAGTGCTTTGCTATAAGCTAACCATGTCTCGTAAATCGGTAAAAATATAGTACAAGGTACATACATGTTTGGATAGTCCGACGATCGGATTTCCTGCCAACATATCCAGGGATCTCATGGGTCACTTCCCGAAGATTCACCGATGACGTATGATTCGAACATAATTAATCTGGGATTAATTACGGAGAGATTTTATCTAGGATAAAATACTATTTAAAAGAGAGAGAATGGTTAATTTGGAAGTAATCGATAAAATAATATATTCGATATATTAAACGAAATTAGATTTCAACGCGGAATTAAAATTGGATTTTAATTCGGGCAAACGAATTAATTTAGAATTAATTTGCGAGCGACGTGGATAGTAATTTTGCTAGGCATAATTATTTAATTAAATTTGATTTAATTATGTCGCAACGGAAAATTCGTTAATTTGGAATTAGCAAACCCGAGCCCGGGAGTGTTTGCGGGCCCACTCAGATTTTGAATCAAGTGGGGCCCACAAGTCACATCAAGTCACATCACTTGTCCATCAATCACATTTATGGTGATGGAAGTTAGTGTAGGAATTGATGGTAACTTATGAAACACTCAATTGTCAAAGTGATTGACTTTTACCAAACCTTGGATTTGATATATCATTTTGATTTTTGGAAATTCAAAATACAAGTCATTCTTTTCTTTTCATCTCTCTCATTCACGTTTTTGTGAAAGAAATATCCTCTCCATTTTTCCTTTAATTCCCGTGGGCTTCACAAGGAAGAATGTGATAATTTGTTGCAAATTTTCAAGAGCTAGCACTCAAAGGAATCATAACAATGGTGTTAGGGAAACTTTCCCAAGAGCTTGGAATCAACTCAAAAGCTTGGAGCTTGGATTTCATCCCCAAAGGATGAGCTTGGCCGAAAGTTGGAGGAACAATTTTTGTATTTGACGCATCCAATATCGATCAAAGTGAGTTTTTCCGCATTCTTACTTTGTTGTATTCACATGATTTCTTGCTTAATTTGATCTTGGTTTGACCTTGAAAACCCACAATGGTATCAGAGCCATAATTGAGCATGAAATTGAATTTAGGGTTTATATACTTGAATTTGCGTAATTTTGCTTGGAGCATGATTTTGTCAAATTGAGTGTTTGGTTATGTTTGGATTATGATAACTTAGAGTTATGCATGATTAATTTGGATAAAATTTGATTAGAAAATTTTTCCCTATTTCCTTATGATGGCCGAATGTAACTAGAACCCTAACTCATGGTGATTTTATTTCTTAGACCATTGGATGTGTTTAAAATGCATGGATACATTGATTTGTGATTTAATTGGATTGAAATCAAAATTAATGATAGAAATCCCAAATTGCCGTGAGATGAAAAGCATTGAATGATGTTGATTTTGTTTCAATTATGTTGGACATGAATTGATAATAATAAAGCATGATTAATTAGTGTAATTGGTGTTTTGGAAATATTAATTTAACTAATTAATTATGGCTAATACACTTTAATTAATTAAATTGTGAAATTTGGAATTTTAGAATTTAATTAATTGGGCTTAATTTGGAATTGGGCTAATAAAGTTGTATTTGGGCTTAATGGACTTGGTTGGGCCAAGTTTGGTTTAGGATAATTGGTTGGATCCAATTGGGGCTAAGACCATTTCCATAAAGTCCAAATATGATAAATGGGCCTTCAGAAGTTTAATTGGACCTAATGGGCTGAAATTGGTTTCTTGGCAAATATGGTGATTCCTTACTTGGGCTTTGGTATTTGGGTTTGACCCATATTGACCAAGTCCATGCCTTAAGAAATTAATTGAAAGCCCATTGGACTTTAATTAAATGACATTGGATGTTAATTGGGCTTTGAGACCCGTTTAGATTAGATTTAAAATCTAAGTCGCAAAGGCTCATTAATAAAGTGTGATTATTTTATTTGGAATTAAATAAAGAATTAGTATTGAATACAAATTAAATTGGATTTAATATTGTAGTTTGATATAATTCAAGAATTTATACTTTGAGTACTTATTCTTAAACGAGTAGGACTCGCGCAAATCAAATCGTTGTTTGAACATTGGATGGTCATTAATCAAAGATTAATTAATTGGATTAGATTAATTGATAACATGCTTTGTGTGAATACATGGATGTGATGTATGAATAATGTATATCAGATGGATATTAGATGGGTGAGGGAAATTTTGGAAATTGTTGTAATAAATTTAGAATTTATTAAATTGGACTTGCGTGTCCAGCCTATTACCTCTTGATTCTTTGTATTTCTCTTCTCACCTATTCCCCTCAATGTAAATGAGGTTTCTTTAGAAGTGTTATGTAATTGGGTAGAAGTAAGATTTGTGCTAGCGGGAGAGAGGAAATGGAGAGATTGTTCTAGGAATAAAATGTTTTAAATATACATCCGTATATCATTATTAATTTATTTACCGCGCCTTATTATGCTTTTAGAATGCATGCTTAAGGGTGTATGATGAGACCTAATCAAAGATAATTAATTGGTTGCCAATTACATGAAAAACCCTCAATAAATATTAAGTGCTTTCCTTCCATTGAATGATTCATTCTCAAGATCCCAGATTGGCACTGGTTTGTTGGCCAAAGTCAAGACCTTTGTCCATCGCGGATGTGTTTGAATCATGAAGGCTTTGTTCCATATCGCATGTCTTGTCCAAGTTGTGATTTGTTGGCCAAAGTCAAGATCACTTCTTGTCCATCGACATCGATTATGAAGCTTTCCAAAGTCAATGAGTCATGCTTAACTGGAATCATTAAGTTTGTTGAGCCAAAGCCAAGGCTTAGTTGATTCAGAGGAAAAATGTTAGGGAATATATCATATATATTGGCATATATTAGATATATGTTTCGGACTTAGATGTCCACCTACTGGATCTAGGAATTGGATGAGATCCAATTGATCTTAGAGATCTACCTAGTTAAATATCATACAGCTTGTTGGCCAAAGTCAAGGTTGTGTGTTATTTAACGGGATCCTAGCCCACTAAGAAACTAGGTTTCCCGAGTACTCAACAGAGGGTTAGAGGCTCGCCGAAAAATAGTGGGAGGCAAGTATTAAATTTGCAATTTCATTTAGATACTTGCCAATACGCGCTCATTTCAATTTTTCGTCATTAAAAGTTTTTTTTATATATATATTAGTTGGACTAATATTTAATTGTTGTTTTAATTAAACAGTTGGACTGTATTCAAACTACTTCATATATAGTTGATTATATAATTGGATTATAGTAATCAATATATTTGAATTTAACCAATTAAATTATAGTTGATTATATAGTTACACTATAGTAATCATTATATCAATTGTACCTGAAATCGTTGATTGGATAGTTGGACTATTGGAATCAAGATAACTGAGAGATTAGCGTTTAAAACATAATCCTAGGTGAAAATGTCTTTAAACGGCTCCAATTTTCAGATTGGGAATAAAACCTCAGGATAGTCCTGGGAACTGAGAAGTTATTCTATTTGATAGAGAAACATCTCAGCCTGAGCCCGGAGTTGAGCAAATAGTAGAGCATGAGTTTTGGAAGACTCATGGTGATGATAACTTTAGTGCTTTATCCATTATGCTTACCGCAATGACTCTTTAATTATGTCGTCATAATAAAGGATTAGATCTTTATACCATGATGTTGAAATTAAAGGATCTTCATAGATCTAATTTTAGATCTTAGAAGTACAAATGACAAAAGAAGTTCTTTCGCCGAGTATGTCAGAGGGTACATCTGTCGAGCACTAGGTGTCGCAGATGATTACTGACATCGATCAGCTAGGTTAGCTGGGCATTACCTACGTGCCCGAGACTACCAAAGATTTGATCTTATAGTCTCTACCCGAAAGCTGGGACAGGTTCATTATGAACCAAGAGAAAATTCTTGGAGAGTTGATGGCTATGCTAAAGGAGGCAGAGCCAGAGCTTCTAAAAGGGGCAAAGGCAAAATCATCACAGTCTTCTGGGAAGACAAATGACATATCTGAGATGTCTGCCTAAACTGTAGCAAACAGGGTTACTGAGGCGTGACTTCCGTATGGACAAGGTAGACATTAAGGAAGTGAAGGCGGGGCAAGGCTCCGGCTTCAAGTATGTTTGTCATATAAACATGTTCACTACTGGTTTCAAAATTAGATTTTGATACTAGATGTGGTACATAAATATGTATTGATGTGCAGAATCTGCTGATGAGTAGGATTCTAAATTCAGTTGAGATCTACCTGCGAGTCAAAAACGGGACGAGAGTCTCTGTTTTAACCGTAGAATCTTAAGTTTAGGAACTACCCTTTGGGCATGTACTTAAATTAGGAAACTGTTATAATGTACCGAGTTTGACTAGAAAATTATCTATATATCTAAGTTTAACCCGTTGCGGGTATACCTTTATATTCTAGAACACTAAATGTTTTTTATTTTATAAAGATGATATTGAGATAAACACATTAGATGTGAATAAAAATATTTATATTTAGAATATAAATGAATCTCATACATATAGCATGACAAACAAATAGCTCAAACTGAATAAATCAGATGAGACTTATTTGTGGCATTGTTGTCTAGGACACATTAAACAAGACTCGTATATCCACACTTTCGAAGAGTGGGTAATAGGAGGGATTTGATTCTAATTCAAATGATGTCTACGAATCTAGTTCATTAGGCAATGTGCCTAAAATACCTTTTACTTGGTAAAAATGTAACTGCCACCGATCTGTTAGCCCTCGTTCATAGTGACGTAAGTGGGCCCATATCTAGCTAGGCTAGAGGTGGATATGAATACTTCGTAACCTTTACGGATGTGGAATCGCGTTATGGTTATGTGTATCTTATGAAACACAAGTTAGAAACTTTTAGAGTTTCAACTCGAAGTAGACAGACAGACCGGCTAAAGTATCAAACCGTCACGGTTAGACCGTGGTGGAAAATACTTAAGCAATAAGTTTCTCGACTATTTGAAAGAGTATGGTATTCTTTCATAGTGGACTCCTCCCGGAACACCTCAATTTGACGGTGTGTCCGAACAGAGAAACCGAACTTTGTTGGACATGGTAAGGTTAATTATGAGTCGCTCTGAGCTACCATTTTCCTTCTAGGGATACGCATTAAACAGTGCAATACTTATTTTGAATAAGGTTCCATAAAAATCTGTTAGACAAATTCATATTAGATATGAACAGGAAAGAAACCGGATTTTCTCATTCCTAAGATTTGGGAATGCTAGGCATATGTTTGGATGATACCAAACTAGAACCCAAATCGGATAAGTGCCTATTTGTGGGTTATCCTAGGGTAACCTAAGTATAGTACTTATACAACTCACAAGAGAACAATTTAATTGTTGCTCTCCATGCGGTTTTCTTAAGAGGAATGCCTATATGCAGTGGTAAGTTGGAAGAAAGTAAAACTCGATGAAAATTGGAGTAATACTGTTCTAGGTGGAACACAAACAGTTCATTAGGGATGAAACTGTACCACAATCTTTGAATACACAAGAACCGCGTAAGTCGGAGAGAGTCAGAAAACAACCTGGAAGGTATGGGTTTTTTATCTCACCTCATGAAGATGTCAATCTTATTGAGGAAGATGAACCGACTAAGCATGAGGAAGAGATACAAGGTATCAACTCCTATCATGGCAAAGTGTTATGAAATCCTAAATGGATTCCATGTATACCAACCAAGTTTAGACACTGGTTGTTGTACCGGAAGGCATTGTGCCTATTGTATTATATAAGTCTTCAAGGAAGACATACATGGATGGCAACATACAAACGTACAAAGCTAGGCTTGTAACAAAAAGGTATCGTTATCAACATTGTGTCGATTACGACGAAACCTTTTACATGTTGTCATGATTAAATCAATTTGGATAATTGTAGGCATTGTATTTTTGCATGTAAGTCCCGATGATGAGTCTCATTTGGAGGCACTACCTTTTAAATCGTGGAAGTAGTGGAAAACAGACGTCGGAATGGAAAAGAAGGAAATCAGTATTTTGTCGGATTTAACTCGCTTGTTTAGCTTCGGGCTCGCTTTTGGACCTTCATTTTAAAATCTAAACCTCGGCCCAAAATCCCCGCAAACCATTTAACCTCAGCCCAAAACCCCCGCAAGCCCACGCACCACTAAGCCAACCACACGCCCAAGCCCATAAGACACATCCAAAAATAATAAAACACATATTTAACACATGGGAAATTAAAATAAATCAAAGAAAATCTAAATAATGACCTACTAAAATAAAAAATTACTTACCTAAACAAAACAAATCATATACCAAATTAAAATAAAACAAATAAACATCAAATAAACCTATTCCTAATTTAAATAAATCTTGTCCCCAATTAAGTATATTCTTTCCTTGTGTGACACTAATTAAATGGCATCTCTTTAATACACAAATCTCATTCCTTTTCAAGCAAGGATTCACCCTAGCCTTTGTCTATAAAAGAAACAAAAATCCAACACTACCCCTCTCTTAGCATTCACGCATAACTCACATAAAAATATCAAAGAGAGCACATTTACGACACTTCACAAAAAACACAAAACTCTCGGCAGAACCCTAGCTTCACCTCTCGGCCATCACAAGCATAACAAAAAAAAACCTAAACTAGGAGCCACTCACGCACTACCCATAACCAGACAAAAGAAGCCATCTCTAAGAATCAATGCATCAACACGCCACTATCATTCAACACACAAGCTCCATTCACGTCTCCATAAACTGCCATCAACACCTCACGTAAAACCCTTCACACGCTACTGCCCTCAACACCTCACTCAAGCCAAACTCACGCCCCAAGAGCCCCTCACAAATCTAGCCATTCAGTCATGTAACTGCTCCTTCATAACGCCATTATGCACGTCTATATCCAGCCGCCTCAACTCACGTAATAACCCATTCAAGAACCAGCCATTCACGTAGCCATAAAAAGCATCCAATAAACACTGCCCCGACCTGCCCCAATTTACGCCACTCAGCGTACAACGCCCCTTTAATCGCGCCCACAAACTGTCCTCCAACACAGTCCAGAACCGCACCATCTACTACCAAAAAACAACCCCTGAAACTGCACTGCAATAACTGAAAATGCACCCTAAAAATAGTAGCCTTTTACCGCAAAATAGTGACTAAAAACAGCAGCAAAACAGTAGTGAAACGGAGAGAAAACAGCGGTTCAAACAGCGAAACGGCGAGGGAAAACATTGAACCAGTGAACCGGAGGAGTTACGGAGCATCAACCCTTCTGATGACCGTGTACCGTACTTCCGAGAGACGATTTAAAAGGTTAGACCTGAAGGCACTTTTCTTATTTATTTTCATTCATCTTTTAATTGTTTTATTTATGTTTTTTTCGCATGAGAGTCATTTGTGGATGCATGTTATGGCTTTGAATGGATGGAAAAATATGTTGTCTCTTGTGGTATATAGGATGGAAACCCAGATGTAAATTATGTAGCCGAATCCGAATGGACGGTAGTGCGGTCTGTACTTGGGAGACAACTCCACGTACCACTTGAGCAAACGGCACATATTTCGCTTTATTATATCTTGTTTGTTTATTATCCGCATTTTATACTCCGCCATTTAATTTACGTATGTTATTTGCTTGTGTAATGACGATATAGTGCGCATGGGCTTAGTATTTTGGTCTAAAGGTCCTCTATTTGAGAGAAGAAAAGTCTAAAAGACTACCTTTACGACAGTACTTTGTCGCGCCGGACGAAGTATGTTCGATTGAATGCGAGATACACTTAATCGGGCATGCGAAGTCTCATATCATTGTCTTATTTATTTTATATGCTTTGCGATGTGATGCTCATGGGCTTATTACGTTGGTCTAAAGGTCCTCCATTTTGAGGGATAAAAAGCCTGAGGGCTACCTTTACCACGATATCTCACCGCGCCTTTTATATTCGTCTTTTACTTTACGTACATTAGTTGTTTATGTAATTGATAATACAGTGCGCATAGGCTTAGTATGTTGGTCTAAAGGTTCTCTA
>SKCR01000872.1:0-28559 GCA_019454045.1 Zanthoxylum bungeanum
ATCGTTGATTAAATAGTTGGACTATTAAAATCAAGATAGAAATTGAAAGATTAGCATTTAAAACATAATCCTAGGGAAAATGTATTTAAATGGTTTAATTTTCTAATTGGGAATTATTTCAGGATGGTCCAGGAAAAATAATAAGTTATTTTATTTGATAAAATAATATATTAAGCCTAAGCCGGAGTTAAGCAAATAGTAGAGCATAATCTTTGGAAGATTTATGTAATGATAACTTAAGTGCTTAATCTATTAAGCTTGTCGCAGTAGACTCCTTAATTTCTGAATCAGAACTAAGGATTAGATCCTTAAAGTATGATGACGAAATTGACGGATATTCATAAGTCTATGTTTAGATTTTAGAAATACTAAAATTGCAATTGATAACTCTTGGAGAGTTAATGACTATTTTCAAGGAGACATAGTCAAAGTATGCAATTAGGCAATAGTGCAAGGCGCACCTTACTTCGATATTCTAGAAACCCGAGGCTTGGCCAAAGGCTTCTGGAATATGAAAAAGGGCAAAGGCAAAATCATTATAATCTTCTGGGAAGATAAAGGACATATCCCAAAATGTCTGCTTAAATGTGGCAAACGGGATCGCGGAAGCGTGACTGCCGTTTGGACAAAGCAGACATGAAGGAATTGAAGATGAGCAAGGCTCTGACTTCAAATATGTTTGTCATAATTACGTTCACTACTAGTATTAAAATTGGATTTTAAATACTTAGTGTGGTACATATATATATTGATGTTCAGAATCTGTTTTGAACAGGACACTGACTTCAATATAGATTTATCTGCGAATGGAAACGGGACGAAAGTCACTGTTTTAAACATAGAAACCTAATTTAGGAACTACCTCGGGTGTGTATCTAAATTAGAAACTGTTATAATGTAACTAGTTTGATTAGAAACATTATCTTATATCAGTGTATAACCCGATGCGGGTGAACCTTTATATTCTAGAACACTAAAATGTTTTATTATATAAAGATGATATTGAGATAAATACATTAGATGTGAATAACATAATTTATTTTGAATATAAATAAATCTCAAACATATAACATGACAAACAAATAGCTCAAATTGATTTGATCAGGAGAGAAATTAAAAGTGGCATTGTTGTCTGGGACACAACATCAAACAAGAATCGTATATCCACACTTTTGAAGAGGGAGTACTCAGACTGATTTGATTCCAATCAAATAAAGTCTACAAATCTAGTTTATTGGGCAAAGTGCCTAAAACACTATTTACTTGGTAAAAGTGTAAACGCCACCAATCTGTTAGCCCTAGTTCATAGTGAAGCAAGTGGGCCCATATCTAGCTAGGCTAAATGTGGATATGAATATTTCGTGACCTTACGGATGTGGCATCGCATTATGGTTACGTGTTTCTTTTGAAGAACACAAATCAGAAACTTTTAGAGTTTCGACACGAAATAGACAAACAGATCGGCTAAAGTATTAAACCGTCACAGTTAGACCGTAATGGAAAATACTTAAGAATAAGTTTCTCGTATACTTGAAATAATATAAGATTTTTCAATGAGGACTCCTCCCGGAACACGTCAAAGTGACGGTGTGTCCGAACCGGAAACCTGAATTTTGTTGGACATGATAAGGTTAATCATGAGTCGCTCTGAGCTACCATTTCCTTCAACGGATAAGCTTTAAACAGTGCAGAACTTATTTAGAATAAGGTTCCATTAAAATCTGTTAGACAGATTTTATATTAGATATGAACGGGAAAAAAACCGGGTTTCTCATTTCTATAAATTGGGTATGCCAGGCATATGTTTGGATGATACCAAACTAAAACCCAAATGGATAAGTGCCAAATGTAGGTTATCCTAGGGATACCATAAGTATAGTACTTATACAACTCACTAGAGAACAATTAGATTGTTGCTCACCATGCGGTTTTCCTAAGAGGAATACCGATATGCAGTGGTAAGTGGGAGGATAGTAAAACTCGATGAAAAATAGAGTAATACTATTCAAGGCTCCTATTCCTTAATGGAACACAAATAGTTCATCAAGGATGAAACCATTACTAATAATCTTCGAATACACAAGAACCGCGTATGTCGGAGAGATTCAGAAAACAACCTGGGGTATGGGTTTCTGATCTCACCTCATGAAGATGTCAATCTTATTTAGGTATACCAACTGACTACGTATGAGGAAGTGATACAAGGTATCGACTCCCTTTATGACAAAGTGTCATGATATCCGAAATGGATTCCATGTATATCAACAAGTTTGGCCACTAGTTGATGTACCGCAAGGCATTGTGCCTATTGGTACCATAAGTCTTCAAGGAAGACGTACATGGATGGTGACATACCAACGTACTAAGCTAGGCTTGTAGCGGAATGTATCGTTATCAACATTGTGTTGATTACGATTCAACCTTTTACCTGTTGCCACGGTAAATCCATTTGGATAATGCTTGCTAAAGCTGCATGTTTCATATGTGAAATATGTCAGCTTATCGAGAAAATCGCTTTCCTGAAACCTTTCGGAGGATGTTTAAAACATCCAGACGGTTTTGTCGTACCAAAACTAGCAAACAAGGTTTGCAGGTTATTTGATCCATGTATGGATTGAAGCAAGCATTGGTTCTTGGAATTATCGTTTTGATGTAATCAAAATAGTTTATGATTTAATTCAAAACGAAAAGATTCTTGTGTATATAAGAGGGTTAGTGGGAGCGCACTGACAATATTGTCCTATAAATAATGATAATACGTCATTTCTTGGAAATGATATTCCCATAAAATAACTATCGGCGAAAGCTTGGCTTTCGAAAACTCTTCGTGGAATCGTACATTGAAAATGTACGAGACCTGGTGTCTCATACGCTTTGAGCATATGGATTCACAAACAGGCTAATCCGAGTGATAGTCACTGGATTGATGTTAAGAACATCCGTTAGTATCTTAGAGAACTAAGGATGCTGTCTTAGTCTATGGAGATGGAGAACTTGAAGTGACTGGGATCACTGTAGCAAGTTTCCTAAACCGATAAAACGACTATAAGTCATAAACGGTAATACACAGTTTGAATAACGGTACAATGAGCTGGAAATCTTCCAAGCAAGATATTGTTATTGTATAAACAAAAAATGCGGGTTATTGCTGCAGCTGAAGCGGCAATAGAAGCCGTCTGGGTCGATAAACAAATCTAATTAGATTAGATATAATTCTGTTAGCAGCTGAGCTAGGCTCGAGCACAGGCTAAAGAATTAATGGTCTTATCAACGATCCAGATACATACTTCGATAATCATCTGATTCGTTCGGATCATACATCGTGGCGATGTGATGATCGAATAAATCGCATCAGACGATAGTCATGTAAATCCGCTGACGAAAGCATTTCTCAGCAGTTTGAGCCAACCGTACATAGTTCGGGTGTAAGACACTCGAGTTACTGGCTATACGCCAAGTGGGAGATTGTTGGACAATTATGACCCATAGCGTCACTATTTGTACAGATCATGGTGTTGTTGTACAAATTAACTATGTGACAAAGGAGATTGCACTCATATCATAAATTAGATCACCTAGAAGTATAAATGATGAGAGGTCCATATGATTTGTTCCATGACGGAGAATGATTTGAGACAATATCAGTCCACGAAGGATAAATCATTAAATATCCATAGTCAGAGTATTATCGAGATTGGACATCGATAAATACGTAAAAGACAAGTATTACATTTGTGCGCGTTGTGAGGGCACAACGGCATAGTTCTCATATATTTGGTATAGGATACTCATGCAAGTGTAATAGGAGGTTGTGTTTCACCGATGGTACGGGAAAGAGCTTCGCTCTGGATAGACCCCCTCGGAATTCCATTGGTAGTATGACTATGTGTCTATGGAAGTCCGAAATCAGGGTAGATGTATTTTGTCTTAACCTGAGACTTGCACCGCTAATACTTGGGACAATCAATATACTTTGGTTGAGGTCGTCCAGGGCTTTAACAGGTTCTGTGTATGCCAATGCTGGGTATATTGAGAATCGTAGTGTGTTGGGTGTGATGTCAAGATGGAAGTGTCACTCCAGTCATATGGAGATGATGGTCACGTAGGATACGGTACTAGTACTCTTAAGTACTGCAGTCATCAGGATAAAATGACAAGGTCATGTTTATCCGATTATAGGACTAGTTACCAGACATCCGACATGTGCTTCGTACGGGGCATACACAATTCCAGCCCCAGGCCTAGCACGTGATCATTCGATACTGGACAGAAATACGCGATACCACGTATACTACGCCTGATATAGATCACTTATTCATGTAAGCATGTTTCTGGAGAATTGGGTAGGCATGGCGCTTTGCTAGAAGCCAACCTTGTCTTTTAAATCGGTACAAACGTAGTACTAGGTACTTACGTGTTCGGATAGTCTGACGACCCGAATTTACTGCCAACATATCTGGAGATCTCATGGGTCGCTTCCCGAAGATTCACCGATGACGTATGACTCGTACTTTAATTAATCTGGGATTAATTTAATGAGAGAGAAAATTAATCTGGGATTAATTACGGAGATATTTTATCCGGGATAAAATATCATAGAAAGAGAGAAAATGATTAATTTGGAATTAATCGATAAAATAATATATTTGATATAATATATGAAATTGGATTTCGACGCAGAATTAAAATTAGATTTTAATTCGGGCGAACGAATTAATTTAGAATTAATTCGTTAGCGATGTAAATAGTGATTTTGCTAGGCGTAATCATTTAATTACGACGCAATGGAAAATTCATTAATTTGGAACTAGCGAACCCGAGCCCGAGATTATTTATGAGTGCATTCGTATTTCGAATTCGAGTGTGGCACGCAAGTAAAATCAAGCGTCAAATCATTAGTCACATCAAGCGTCAAATCACATGTCACTTTGAGTGATGTGACATTTGATTGATTGATGTGAGATGATTTAAAGGAATTAAATGCTTGCTTTTTGAAATTAAAAATTGGTAAATGGTTTATTAATTTTGGAAATTATAAAACCCATTTACATTTTTTTATTTGTCTCTCTCTATTTTTCGGTCTTCATGTTTTGGAGCCAAAACTTCTTCTTCTCTCTCACGCGTCTTCTTCCTTCTGTTTTTCCTGTAAAACCGAGAATGATGGAGAAGAAAAGGCTTGATTTTGTTGCAAGATCAAGGTGCTAGCACACTATATGAGGCATACCAAGGTGATAGGGCAGTGAGTTCGTGAGCATGGAAGACTATCACAAAGCTTGGAGCTTTAATAGAGTCCATGGCTGATTCTTCATGGAGGAGATCCACCCACTGCCGAGCAGTCCCTACACCGAGTAGATCACTTCCGAGCTTGGAGAGGGCAGTTCGTTTTGTCTTCACCACACGCATCTCAACCGATCCTTGTGAGTTTTCCGCACCTCCTATGATTGTATTTTCACTTGTTTCATGCTTGATAAATGATCTTGGGAAGCTTAGAGTATACCAACATGGACCACCTCACAGTAATGGTTCGGGAATGGACCACCTCACAGAAACGGTTCGGGAATGGACCACCTCACAGTAACGGTTCGGGAATGGACAACCTCACAGTAACGGTTCGGGAATGGACCACCTCACAGTAACGGTTCGGGAATGAACCACCTCATATCAGCTCAGTTCGGTAGTGATTCATAGAGATCGCAGCATCTTGCAGGGATGAACCTTGGGGGTCGAAGCACCTCTCCATAATATCAGCTTAGTCCGGTAGTGATTCCTAGAGATCGCAACATCTTAAAGGGATGAACCTTGGGGGTCGAATCACCTCTCCACCATATCAACTTAGTCCGGTACTGATTCTTAGAGATCGCAGCATCTTGCAGGGATGAACCTTGGGGGTCGAAGCACCTCGCCATATCAGCTTAGTCCGGTAGTGATTCTTAGAGATCGCAGCATCTTGCATGGTTGAACCTCGGGGGTCAAAGCACCTCGCCACCATATCAACTCAGTTCGAAGAAACAGGTATGTCAAGCAGCAGCTGGCGAGCCAGGTAAGTAAAAATACATGCACGACTTTGATAGGATTGTCACTGTCACACACTGCACAAGTCCCATCAAAGTGGGGGCGACTGTAGGCACTGTATTTTTGCATAAGGCCCATTGATGAACCTCGTTAGAGGCACTACCCCTTAAGTTGCGGAAGTCGCAGGAAACAGACGTCGGAAGAGAAAATTAAAAAAAATCAATACCTTGCTATATTTCATTCGTTTGCTTAGCCTCGGGCTCACTTGATTAATCTCTGTTTTAACTGTTAGATTCGGCCCAAAAACCCCTGCACCCATCCAAAGCCCATTTCGCCCAAGCCCAATCCAAAAATAATTAAAACATTTAAAACACATGTCACAAATTAAATTAAATCCAATTAAAATCAAATCAAATCCAATTAAAATCAAAACAAATCCCATTCCTAAACTAAATAAATCACCTTCCAAATTAAACATATTCCCCACCAATTAAACAAATATTTTCCTTATAACAAACTAATTAAATATTCCCCATTATTGCACAATCTTTGTTTCCTACCCATATAAGGAAAACCCTAACCCACTCTTATAAAAAGACACACAAACCAAAACCTTCACCTGGAGAGAGCTCATTGACGGCAATAAAAAATAATAAAAACCCTAGCTCATCCTCACACATCTCACTCCTCACAAATCACGGCTCCCCTCTCTCCCTTGGTTCTCTCTCTCCTCTCTCATTTTTTTGGAGAGCAAATAAACCCTAAAAACCACTCAGCTCACTCTCCTATCAGACTCACGCACTCACTCACTATAAAGCAACTCACGACCTTGACGCACCTTCCCCATCCTTCATCCTTCACGTAGCAATCACAAAGCAAACCCTCATGCACTTAGCCCTACAACTTGTTACAAGCAAACAAACAATAAACCCTTGATGCACCAAACCCCACTAAAGCCACGAACTGACAATGCCAACAATCATCAACCCTTCGTCAAAGCACACAACTGCCCTTCCACCAACGTGAAGCCAGATCCCTAAAGCCCTTGGACAGTGACCTGAAGCCAGCCATGTGAACTGAGATATCAAAGCCACTATGATAAAACCATGCACCTACTCAACTACGTCCTTTATAAATCCATACACATATCCCAGCAGCCAACACACGCGTAAGCCACACACAAACAGCACACCGACACTGACTCACACTTAGCCACAAAGCCCTCTCTGACACAAGAAACTATCCCCTACCGAAACCGAACACAAACATCCCATCACCCCACTGAAATTCTCCCCAAAACAGTACATTAAACTGCACCCCTAAAACAGTCCATAAATCACCGAAAACAGTAAGCCAAAACAGTCCCTAAATCACCAAAAATAGCAACTCAAAAACAGCAGAAGCAGCAGCCCAAAACAGTGAAGCAACGAAGGAAAACACTGTTGGGTTTCTATTAAGTTCCAAGATCAATTTCAAGCAAGAAATCATGTGTGAATACTACAAAGAAGCATGGCGGAATCATACTTACATTGATTGGATATGGCGATGCGAGGAACAACAAAAATCTTCAAGCTTTTGGTCCATGAAGCTTACGGCAAAGGCTCCTCTTTGTGCTCTATTTCGGTCATCTCCAAGCTCTAAGCATGTAGTGCATTCCATGTGTTGGACAATTATGACCCATAGCGTCACTATTTGTATAGATCATGGTGTTGTTGTACAAATTAACTATGTGACAAAGGAGATTGCTCTCTTATCATTTGTGATCAGATCACCAAGATATATAAATGATAGGAGGTCCCTATGATTTGTTCCTGGATTGAGAATGATATGAGACAGTATCAGTCCATGAAGGATAAATCATTAAATATCCCTAGTCAGAGCATTGTCGAGATTGGACATCGATAAATGCGTAAAAGACTAGTATTACACTTGTGCGCGTTGTGAGGGCATAACGGCATAGTTCTCATATATTTGGGTATAGGATACTCATGCAAGTGTAATAGGAGGTTGTGTTTTACTGATGGTATGGGAAACAGCTTCACTCTGTATAGACCCCCTCGGAATTCAATTGGTAGTATGACTATGTGTCTATGGAAGTCCGAAATCAGGGTAGGTGTATTTGGTCTTAACCTGAGATTTGCACCGCTAATACATGCGACAATCAATATACTTTGGTTTTGAACGTCCAGGGCTTTAACCGGTTTCTGTGTACACCTCTTCTGGGTATATCGAGAATCGTAGTGTGTTGGGTGTGATGTCAAGACGGATGTATCAATCCAGTCATAGTGGAGATGATGGTCACGTAGGATACGAGATTGGTTCTCTTAAATGCTGCAGCTATCGGGATATTATGACAAGGTCATGTATATCCGATTATAGAGACTAGTTACCAGACATCTGACATGTGCTTCATACGGGGCAGACACAATTCCTACCCCAGGCCTAGCACGTGATCATTCGATACTAGATCGAAATATGCAATACTATGTATACTACGCCTGATATAGATCGCTTATTCATGTAAGCATGTTTCTGGAGAATTTGGTAGGCATGGTGCTTTGCTAGAAGCCAACATTGTCTTGTAAATCGGTACAAACGTAGTACGAGGTACTTGCGTGTTCAGATAGTCTGATGACCGAATTTACTGCAAACATATCCGGGGTTCTCATGGGTCGCTTCGTGAAGATTCACCGATGACGTATGACTCGCACTTTTAATTAATCTGGGATTAATTAGAAGAGAGAGAAAATTAATCTGGAATTAATTACGGAGATATTTTATCTAGGATAAAATATCAATTAAAGAGAGATAACGATTAATTTGGAATTAATCAATTAAATAATATAACTGATATATTATAAGAAATTGGATTTCGACGCGGAATTAAAATTAGATTTTAATTCGGGCGAACGAATTAATTTAGAATTAATTCGTTAATGACGTGAACAGTGATTTCGCTAGGCATAATCATTTAATTACGTCGCAACGGAAAATTCGTTAATTTGGAATTAGCCAACCCGAGCCCGAGATTATTTGCGAGTGCATTCGCATTTCGAATTCGAGTGCGGCACGTAAGTCACATCAAGCGTCAAATCATTAGTCACATCAAGCGTCAAATCACATGTCACTTTGAGTGATGTGACTTGACAACTTGATTGACTTGATGTAAGTTGATGAGAGTGGTTAAAGCTTTTGATGGCTTCACTTTTGGTAATTAAATTTAATAATTCAATTGTGTATTAGATACACAATCCATCTAACAAACATTAGCTCTCTCTCTCTCTCACCTCTCTTCTTCCTCATTCACGCCCAATGGGCCTCTTTCTCTCTTCTGTTTTCTGTCACAAAACCGTTAGCAGTAGGAGAAGTTTGGGGATGATTTTGTTGCAAAATCTAGGTGCTAGCACACAAATGAGTCCATACAAAGGTGATAGGGAACACACTACATGAGCAAGGAATCAACACAAGCTTGGAGCTTGCATGGAGGACCACCCAAAGCCGAAAATGGAGGACATGGAAACTGCCACTGCCGTGACTTGCAAAAGGGAGGAGCATAAATTTTTGTTCTTCATAGCATCCAATTCGTTCATTGTGAGTATGATATGCTTGATAATTGATCCTTGGACCTTAGAGAATCCAACAATGGTTTCAGAGCCAATATTGAGCATGAACATGATTTAGGGTTAAAAATTGGGTAAATTGATTTTGAGCATGATTTAATTAAATTGGATGTTTGAATATGCTTAAATCATGTTGAATTGAAGATTGATTGGATCAATTTCAAGAAATTGGGATTGGAACATTTTTTCCCAATTTTTGGAGTGTTGGCCGAATCTTCACTAGCCCTAAATGTCTTGGATTTTTGATTTTTTGATCATTGGATGTGTTGGAAATCAATGGGGGATGTTGATTTAATGTTGATTTTCATTTAATTGGATTGAATTTAAATTGGACATAAAAATCCCCTTAATGCCGAGACATGTAGCATGGTATATGGGTTTGATTTTTTGATAAAATGTGTTGGACATGTTTTGTTATTAAAGAGCATGATTAATTAGGCTAATTTGATGTTTTGGAAATATTGATTTGGGTGATTAATTGTGTTATACACTTTAGGTAATAAATTGTAAAATTGGATTTTGTAATTTAATTAAATTGGGCTTTAAATTGGATTTGGGCTTGAATTGTTGTAAATGGGCTTATTGGGCTTGGTTGTACCTGTTGGAGTTTAATCAAGTCCACAAGATCACAAACAATGCATAAAAAACACATATGAACACATCAAAGGAGGTGGCGGAATCAACTCACATTGAATTTCGGTTTTGATGTTTGAAGAACAAGGTGCGATTTTTGCTCCCTCCAAGTCACGGCAATGGCTTCTGGAACTGCAGTGGACGCTCGGTTTGGACTGGTTTGGACTCCACCATTTTCGGCCATGTGAGACTCCATTGAAGCTCAAAGCTTCAAGCTTCCTTGCTCAAAGAAGAAGCTCCCTATCACCTATGTATGCCTCAGGTGTGCTAGCACTAATCATCTTCCATTTTGCTTCTCAAAATTCGGTGAACCAGAAAAATTGAAGAAGTAATCGGCTTGAAGCCGTGAGGAAGAGAGGAGAGAAAAGAGAGGGAAGAGAGAAAAACGTTTTTTGGCTCTTCATTTGCCTAAAAACGTGAACAGTACCAAGTACAAGAGAGAGAGAATAAAAAGCTTTTATATATGTCTCATTTTTATTTGCCAAGTAAATAAAAATACATATACTCAACTTTTAATTCAAAAGTCAAAAAGGCAAGGAATAAAATAATGTTATATTCCATCTCAAGCCTTTTAAAAGCTTTCAATCATTGCACATCACTATTCACATCACATGTCTTCACTTTATCAAAGTGACATATTGTCAAGTCATATCACTCAAAGTGACAATTGATTTGACGATTGACGCGACTAGCGATTTGACGCTTGATGTGACTCGCGTGCCGCGCTCGAATTCGAAATGCGAATGCGCTCGCAATCACTCTCGGGCTCGGGTTCGCTAATTCCAATTAACGAATTTTCCGTCGCGTCGTAATTAAATGATTACGCCTAGCGAATTCACTATTCACGTCGCTAACAAATTAATTCTAAATTAATTCGTTCGCCCGAATTAAAATCTAATTTTAATTCCGCGTCGAAATCCAATTTCGATTAATATATCGAATATATTAATTTTATCGATTAATTCCAAATTAATCGTTCTCTCTCTTAATTAATATTTTATCCCAGATAAAATATCTCCGCAATTAATCCCAGATTAATTTTCTCTCTCATCGAATTAATCCCAGATTAATTCTATCTCTCTCTTCTAATTAATCCCAGATTAATCAAAGTGCGAGTCATACGTCATCGGTGAATCTTCAGGAAGCGACCCATGAGATCTCCGGATATGTTGGCAGTAAATACGATCGTCGGACTGTCCGAACACGTAAGTACCTCGTACTACGTTTATATCGATTTACAAGACAAGGTTGGCTTCTAGCAAAGCGCCATGCCTACCCAATTCTCCAGAAATATTCTTACAGGAATATATAGATCTGTATCAAGCGTATTATACCGTAGTATTGTGTATATCGGCCCAGTATCGGATAATCACGTGCTAGGGCTGGGGCTGGATAAGTGTCTGCCCCGTCCGAAACACATGTCGGATGTCTGGTAACATAGTCTCTATAATCGGATATACATGACCTGGTCACAATATCCCGATTGGTTGCGCAACACTCAAGAGCACTAGTACCGTATCCTGCGTGACATCATCTCCAAATGACTGAAGTGACACTTCCATCTTGACATCACACCCAATACACTACGACTCTCTGATAAACCCAGAAGTGGTGTACACAGAACCGGTTAAAGCCCCCTACCACCAAGACCAAAGTTTATCGATTATCGTAAGTATTAGCGATGCAAGTCTCAGGTTAAGACTATACACACCTACCTCGATTTCGGCCTCCCATAGACACATAGTCATAATACAATGGGATTCCGAGGGGTCTATCCAGAGCGAAGCTGTTTCCCGTACCATCGGTGAAACACGACCTCCTATCGCACTTGCATAAGTATCCAATACTTATATATATGAGAACTATGCCGTTGTGCCCTCACAAACGCGCACAAGTGCAATACTAGCCTATTCCGTATTATCGATGTCCAGTCTAGATAATACTACGGCTAGGGATATTTAATGATTAAACCTTCGGGGACTGATACTGTCTCATATCATTCTCAGTCCAGGTACTAATCATAGGGACCTCTCTTCATTTATATATCTATGGTGATCTAATCACAAATGATGAGAGTGCAATTTCCTTATTACATAGTTAATTTGCTACAACAACACAATGATCTGTGCAAATAGTGACGCTATGGGTCATATTATCCAACAGTACCAAGATGGGTTTAGGCAAAATTGGTTGGATCCAATTAGGCCCAAAACCGCATCCATAAAGCCCAAATGCGACTAATGGACCTCTAAAGTTTAATTGGGCCTAATGGGCCTAAATTAATTTCTAGGCTTATAGGGTAATTCCCGGATTGGACTTTGGTTATTGGGTTCGACCCGAGATGACCAAAAGTCCACGCCTTTATAATTAATTAAAAGCCCATTGGACTTTAATTAAATTGACGTTGGACGTTAATCGGGCTTTGAGACCCGTAGCGATTAAATTTGGACTTTAAGTCGTAAAGGTTTATTATAAAGTGTGATATTTAATTTGGAATTAAATAGCGAATTAGAATTGAATACAAGTTGAATTGGATTTAATTATGTAGTTTAATTTAATTCGAGAATTAGTACTTTGAGTACTTATTCGCAAACGAGTTTGACTCGCACAAAATCAAATCGTTGTTTGAACATTGGATGGTCACTAATTATCAGATTAATTAATTTGATTAGATTGATTGATAACATGCTTGTGTGAATACATGGTTGCGATGCATTAATAATGTATATCAGATGGATATTAGATGGGTGGGACAATTTTAGAAATTGTTGTAATAAATTTTATTTATTAAATTGGACCTGCGTGTCCAGCCTTATCACCTCCTTATTCTTTGTGTTTCTTCTCACCTATTCCCCTCAATGTAAATGAGGTTTCTTTAGAAGTGTAGTGTAACGGGTAGAAGTAAATACTTGTGCTAGCGGGAGAGAGAAAGAGAGAGATTTGATCTAGGATCAATGTGTAAAGTATCCATCCGCATATCGTTATTACTTTATTTATACGCGCTTTATTATGTGTTTAGAATGCATGTTTAAGGGTGTATGATGATGAGACATTAACAAAGATAATAAATTGGTTGCCAATTTGCACTCGAAAAACCCTTCCTTCCATTGGTGATTCTCACTCAAGATCCGAGACTGGCATTGGCTTGTTGGCCAAAGTCAAGGCCTTTGTCCGTCGAGGATGTGTTTGAATCACGAAGGCTTTGTTCCATATCAGTGTCTTGTCCAAGTTGTGGTTTGTTGGCCAAAGTCAATACCACTTCTTCTCCATCGACATTGATTACTAAGCTTTCCATGGTCAATGGTTCACGCTTAACTGGGATCACTAATTTTGTTGTGCCAAAGCCAAGGCTTAGTTGATTCAGAGGAAAAAGGTTAGGCAATACATTGGATGTATTGGCATATATAAGATATGTGTTTCGGACTTGGATGTCCCCCTACTGGATCTTGGAATTGGATTGGATCCAATCGATCTTAGAGATCTACTTAGTTAATTATCATACAATATGTTGGCCAAAGTCAAGATTATGTGATATTTAACGAGATCCTAGCCCACTAGGAAACACGGTTTCCCGAGTACTCGACAGAGGGTTAGAGGCTCGCCGAAAAATAGTGGGAGGCAAGAATTCAATTTGCAATATTCGTTTAATTACTTGTCATACGCGTTCAATCAAATATCATTCGTCAAATAAATTAAATGTTAGTTGGACTAATATTTAAACGTTGTTTTAATTAATAGTTGGACTATATTCAAACAATTCATTTATATTTGATTTTATAATTGGATTATAGTAATCAATATAATTGATTTTAATCTATTAAATTATAGTGGATTAAATAGTTGGACTATAGTAATCATTATAATAAGTAGTACCTAAATCATTGTTTAAAAATTTGGACTATTAGAATCAAGATAAATTGAAAGATTAACATTTAAAACATAATCCTAGGGAAAATGTATTTAAGTGGTTTAATTTTCAAATTGGGAATAAAGTTTCAGGATGGTCTTGGAAACTAATAAGTTACTTTATTTGATAAAATAACATATTAGGACTAAGCCCGGAGTTAAGCAAATAGTAGAGCATAATCTTTGGAAGATTTATGTGATGATAACTTTAATTCTTAATCCATTAAGCTTGTCGCAGTAGACTCCTTAATTTCTTTATTAGAACTAAGGATTATATCCTTAAAGTATGATATAGAAATTAAAGAATCTTCATAAATCTATGATTTTATACTAGGATTTTAGAAGTACTAAATTGCAATAGTAAACTCTTGGAGAGTTAATGACTATTCTCAAGGAGACAAAGTCAAACTTTGCAATTAGGCAAGTAGCGCAAGGCGCACTTACTACTCGACATTCCAGAATGCCAAGACAAGGCCGAACGCTTCTGAATGTGGAAAAAGGTCAAAGGAAAATCATTATAGTCTTCTGGAAGATAAAGGACATATCCCAAAATGTCTGTGGAAACGGGATTGCGGAAGCGTGACTGCCGTTTGGACAAAACGACATGAAGGAATTGAAGACGAGCAAGGAAGGAGCAAGGCTCTGACTTCAAATATGTTTGTCATCATTATGTTCACTACTAGTATTAAAATTGGATTTTAAATACTTAGTGTGGTACATAAAATATATGTATCGATGTTCAGAATCTGTTATGAACAGGATACTGACTTCAATTGAGATAAATCTACGAATTGGAAACGGGACGAAAGTCACTGTTTTAAACCGTAGATACCTAAGTTTAGGAACTACCCTTAGGGTATGTACCTAAATTTGGAAACTGTTATAATGTAAATAGTTTGACTAGGACATTATCTCTATATCAGTGTTCAATCCGTTGCGTTGACCTTTATATTCTAGAACACTAAAGTGTTTTATTATATAAAGATGATATTGAGATAAACACATTAGATGTGAATAACAGAATTTATATTTTGAATATAAATAAATCTCAAACGTATAACATGACAAACAAATACCTCAAACTGATTTGATCAGAAGAAACTAATTTGTGGCATTGTTGTCTGGGACACAATTAAACAAGAATCGTATATCCACACTTTTGAAGAGTAGGTACTCGGATTGATTTGATTCTATTCAATAAAGTCTACGAATCTAGTTTATTGGGCAATGTGCCTATAACACTATTTACTTGGTAAAAGTGCAAATGCCACTGATCTGTAGCCCTAGTTCATAGTGAAGCAAGTGGGACCATGTCTAGCTAGGCTAGATGTGGATATGAATATTTCGTGACCTTTACGGATGTGGCATCGCGTTATGGTTATGTGTTTCTTTTGAAGAACACAAATCGAAAACTTTTATAGTTTCGACACGAAATAGACAAACAGATCAGGTAAAGTATTAAACCGTCACGGTTAGACCGTAATGGAAAATAATAATCAATAAGTTTCTAATATACTTGAAAGAGTATAGTATTGTTTCAATGAGGACTCCTCCCGGAACACATCAATTTGACGGTGTGTCCGAACAGAGTAACCGAATTTTGTTGGACATGATAAGGTTAATCATGAGTCACTCTGAGCTACCCTTCCTTCAACAAATAAGCATTAACAGTGTAGAACTTATTTTGAATAAGGTTCCATAAAAATCTGTTTGAAAGACTTCATATTAGATATGAACAGGAAAGAAACTGGGTTTTCTTATTCCGAAATTTTGGAATGCTAGGCATGTGTTTGGATGATTCCAAACTAAAACCCAAATTGGATAAGTGCCAATTGTAGGTTATCCTAGGGATACCAAATTATAGTACTTATACAACTCACATGAGAACAATTTAATTTTTGCTCACCATGCGGTTTTCCTAAGAGGAATACTGATATGCAGTGGTAAGTGGGAGGATAGTAAAACTAGATGAAAATCGTAGTAATACTATTCAAAGGCACTGATTCCTTAATGGAACACAAATAGTTCATCAAGGATGAAACTATACTATTAATCTTCGAATACACAAGAACCGTGTAAGTCGGAGAGAGTCAGAAAACAACCTGGGGTATGGGTTTCTGATCTCACCTCGTAAGGATGTCAATCTTTTGAGGTATACCAACTGACTACGTATGAGGAAGTGATACAAGGTATCGACTCCCTATTATGACAAAGTGTCATAAATTCGAAATGGATTCCATGTAATCAACTATGTTTGGACCTAGTTGATGTACCAGAAGGCATTGTGCCTAATGGTACTATATAAGTCTTCAAGGAAGACATACATGGATGGAAACATACCAACGTATAAGCTAGGCTTTTAGCGAAAAGGTATCGTTATCAACATTGTGTTGATTACGATTCAACCTTTTACATGTTGCCATGGTAAATCCATTTGGATAATGCTTGCTAATGCTGTATGTTTCATTTATGAAATATGTCAGCTGAATGGTAAAATCGCTTTCCTGAAAAGGAAACCTTTTGGAGGATGTTTACAACATCCTGACGGTTTAGTCGTATGAAAATAGCAACAAGGTTTGCAGGTTATTCGATCAATGTTTGGATTGAAGCAAGCATTAGGTTCTTGGAATTACGTTTTGATGTAATCATAATATTTATGATTTAGTTCAAAACGAAATGATTCTTGTGTATATAAGAGGGTTAGTGGGAGCGCACTGACAGTGGTTGTCCTATAAATAATGATAATATGCCATTTCTTGGAAATGATATTCCCATAATAATAATCGGTGAAAGCATGGCTTTCATGAAAACTCTTCGAGAACTCGTACATTGAAAAATGTACGTAACCTAGTGTCTCATACGCTTTGAGCATATGGATTCACAAAAAGGCCGATCCTAGTGATGGTCACTAGATTGATGTTAAGAACATACTTAGTATCTTAGAGAACTAAGGATGCTGTCTTATTCTATGGAGATGGAAAACTTCAAGTGACTGGGATCACTACTGCAAGTTTCCTAAACCGATAAAAATGACTATAAGTCGCAAACGGTACTACAAAGTTTGAGTAACGGAACAGTGAGCTGGAAATCTTCCAAGCAAGAAACTGTTACCGTATAAAAAACAAATGTGGGTTATTGCTGTAGCTGAGGCGGCAATAGAAGCCTTCTAGGTCGATAATAAATCTAATTAGATTAGATATAATTCTGTTAGCAGCTAAACTAGGCTACAGCACAGGCTAAAGAATTAATGGTCTCATCAATGATCCAGATACATACTTCTGATATTCATCTGATTCATTCGGATCATACATCGTGGCAATGATGTATGATCGAATAAATCGTGATAATTATGCAAATCCGCTGACGAAAGCCATTTTCTCAGCAATTTGAGCAAACCGTATAGAGTTCTGGTGTAAGACATTCGAGTGACTGGCTATAGGCCAAGTGGGAGATTGTTGGACAATTATGACCATAGCATCACTATTTGTATAGATCATGGTTTGTTGTACAAATTAACTATGTGACAAGGAGATTGCTCTCTTATCATTTATGATTATATCACCAAGATATATAAATGATAGGAGGTCCCTATGATTTGTTCCTGGATTGAGAATGATATGAGACAGTATCAGTCCACGAAGGATAAATCATTAATATCCCTAGTCAGAGCATTTTCGAGATTGGACATCGATAAATGCGTAAAAGACTACTATTACACTTGTGCGCGTTGTGAGGGCATAACGGCATAGTTCTCATATATTTGGGTATAGGATACTCAGGAAGTGTAATAGGATGTTGTGTTTTACCGATGGTACGAGAAACAGCTTCGCTCTGGATAAGACCCCCTCGGAATTCCATTGGTAGTATGACTATGTGTCTATGGAAGTCCGAAATCAGGGTAGGTGTATTTGGTCTTAACCTGAGACTTGCACCGCTAATACTTGCGACAATCAATATACTTTGGTTTTGGTCGTCCAGGGCTTTAACTGGTTTCTGTGTACGCCTCTTCTAGGTATATCGAGAACGTAGTGTGTTAGATGTGATGTCAAGATGGAAGTATCACTCCAGTCATAGTGGAGATGATGGTCACATAGGATACGGGACTGGTTCTCTAAATACTATAGCTATCGGGATATTACGACAAGGTCATGTATATCCGATATAGAGACTAGTTACCAGACATCCGACATGTGCTTCGTACGGGGCAGACACAATTCCAGCCCCAGGCCTAACACGTGATCATTCGATACTGGATCGAAATACGCAATACTATGTATACTACGTCTGATATAGATCGCTTATTCCTGTAAGCATGTTTCTGGAGAATTGGGTAGGCATGGCGCTTTGCTAGAAGCCAACATTGTCTTGTAAATCGGTACAAACGTAGTACGAGGTACTTACGTGTTCGGATAGTCCGACGACCGAATTTACTGCCAACATATCCGGGGATCTCATGGGTCGCTTCCCAAAATTCATCGATGACGTATGAGTCGCACTTTTAATTAATCTGGGATTAATTAGAAGAGAGAAAATTAATCTGGAATTAATTACGGAGATATTTTATCTAGGATAAAATATCAATTAAAGAGAGATAACGATTAATTTGGAATTGATCAATTAAATAATATATCTGATATATTAAAGAAATTGGATTTCGACTCGCGGAATTAAAATTAGATTTTAATTTGGGCGAACGAATTAATTTAGAATTAATTCGTTAACGACGTGAATAGTGATTTCGCTAGGCATAATCATTTAATTACGTCGAAACGGAAAATTTGTTAATTTGGAATTAGCCAACCCGAGCCCGAGATTGTTTGCTAGCGCATTCGCATTTCGAATTCGAGTGCGGCACGCAAGTCACATCAAGCGTCAAATCATTAATCACATTAAGCGTCAAATCACATGTCACTTTGAGTGATGTGACTTGACAACTTGATTGACTTGATGTAAGTTGATGAGAGTGGTTAAAGCTTTTGATGGCTTGACTTTTGGTAATTGAATTTAATAATTCAATTGTGTATTAGATACACATCCATCTAACAACATTAGCTCTCTCTCTCTCTCACCTCTCTTCTTCCTCATTCACGCCCAATGGGCCTCTTTCTCTATTATGTTTTCTGTCACAAACCCGTGAGCAGTAGGAGAAGTTTGGGGATGATTTTGTTGCAAAATCTTGGTGCTAGCACACAAATGAGTCCATACAAAGGTGATAGGGAACTCACTACATGAGCAAGGAATCAACACAAGCTTGGAGCTTGCATGGAGGACCACCCAAAGCCGAAAATGGAGGACATGGAAACAGCCACTGCCGTTACTTGCAAAAGGGAGGATCAGAAATTTTTGTTCTTCGTAGCATCCAATCCATTCATTGTAAGTATGATTCTGCCATTCTCCTTTGTTGCATTCACTTGTTTCATGCTTGATAATTGATCCTTGGGCCTTAGAGAATCCAACACCATGCCCACTGGTGGGTTTCCCTATCACCTTCGCAAGACTTCGGAAGTGTGCTAGAACCTTGGAAATTTTGCCACAAAATTCCCTTTGCTTCTCCTTGTGTTCTCGGCATTTGCAGATTTTTTAGAGCAAAAATGGCCCATTGGCCGAGAGTTGTAGGAGAGGAAAGAGAGAAGGAAAAGTGTTGTGTTGGTTGTGTGGATTTGTGTATCTAATACACTAATTCAAAAGTCAAATACCAATAATCAAATAAATGTTAAATGGCTTTTAATTCAACAACCACCACGATCAATCAATAGTGACATGTTGTCAATCACTCAAAGTGACTAGACATCACATCAATCAATTGACTAGTGATTTGACGCTTGATGTGACTTCTAAGCCGCACTTGAATTCGAAATGCGAGTGCGCCGACAAACACTCCCGGGCTCGGGTTCACTAATTCCAAATTAACAAATTTTCCGTTGCGACGTAATTAAATAAAATTTAATTAAATAGTTGTGCCTAGCAAAATTACTATTCACATCGCTAGCGAATTAATTCTAAATTAACTCGTTCGCCCGAATTAAAATCTAATTTTAATTCCGCGTCGAAATCCAATTTTGTTTAATATATCGAATATATTAATTTATCGATTAATTCCAAATTAATCGTTCTCTCTCTTTAAATAATATTTTATCCCAGATAAAATATCTCCGTAATTAATCCCAGATTAATTTTCTCTCTCTTATAATTAATCCCAGATTAATAAAGTGCGAGTCATACGTCATCGGTGAATCATCGGGAAGCGACCCATGAGATCCCCGAATATGTTGGCAGTAAATCCGGTCATCGGACTATTCGAACACGTACGTACCTAGTACTATATTTTTACCGATTTACAAGAAATGGTTGGCTTCTAGCAAAGCACCGTGCCTACCCAATTCTCCAGAAATATTCTTACAAGAATATGTGATCTATATCAGGCTTAGTATACGTAGAATTGTGTATTTCGATCCAGCATCGGATGTCACGTGCAAGGTCTGGGGCTGGAATTGTGTCTACCCCGTACGAAGCACATATCGGATCTCTGGTAACTAGTCTTTATAATCGGATATACATGAGCTTGTCATAATATCCCGATAGCTGCAACATTTAAGAGAACCAGTCCCGTATCCTACGTGACCATCATCTCCACTATGACTGGAGTGATACTTAGGACAGTCACTATCAGTGCGCTCCCACTAACCTCCTTATAGACACAAGAATCATTTTCATTTTGAATTAAATCATACACCATTATGATTACATCAAAACAATATAGTTCCAAGAACTCAATGCTTGCTTCAATCCATCAATGGATCGAATTAACTTGCAAACCTTGTTTGCTTGTTTTGGTACAATAAAATCGTCAGGATGTTTTAAACATTCTCCAAAAGGTTTCCGTTTAAGGAACGTGATTTTGACATTCAGCTGCCATATTTCATAAATTAAACATGCAGCATCAACAAGCATTATCCAAATGGAATTAACAATGGCAACAGTTAAAAGGTCTCATCATAATCGACACAATGTTGATAACGATACCTTTTCGCTACAAGCCTAGCTTAGTACGTTGGTAAGTTTCCTTCCATGTATGTCTTCCTTGAAGACTTTTATAGTACCAATAGCCACAATGTCTTCTGGTACATCAACCAGTGTCTAAACTTGGTTGGTATACATGGAATCCATTTCGGAGATACCTTGTATCACTTGCTCATACGTAGTCAGTTCGTATTCCTCTATAAGATTGACATCTTTATGAGGTGAGATCAGAAACCCATACCCCAGGTTGTTTTTTGACTCTCTCCGACTTACGTGGTTCTTGTGTATTCAAAGATTATTGGTATAGTTTCATCCTTGATGAACTATTTGTGTTCCATTAAGGACTCGATGCCTGGAATAGTATTACTTCGATTTTCATCGAGTTTTACTTTCCTCCCACTTACCACTGCATATAAGTATTCCTCTTAGGAAAACTGCATGGTGAGCAACAATTAAATTGTTCTCTAGTGAGTTGTATAAGTACTATATGTTGGACAATTATGACCCATAGAGTCACTATTTGTACAAATCATAGTGTTGTTGTACAAATTAACTATGTGACAAAAGAGATTGCACTCTTATCATTTGTGATTAGATCACCTAGATATATAAATGATAGGAGGTCCCTATGATTTGTTCCTGGACCGAGAATGATATGAGACAGTATCAGTCCACGTAGGATAAATCATTAAATATCCCTAGTCAGAGTATCATCGAGATTGGACATCGATAAATACGTAAAATATTAGTATTACACTTGTGCATGCTGTGAGGGCACAACGGCATAGTTCTCATATATTTGGGTATAGGATACTCATGCAAGTGTAATAGGAGGTTGTGTTTTACCGATGGTATGGGAAACAGCTTCGCTCTGGATAAGACCGCCTCGAAATTCCATTGGTAGTATGACTATGTGTCTATGGAAGTCCGAAATCAGGGTAGGTGTATTTGGTCTTAACCTGAGACTTGCACCGCTAATACATACGACAATCGATATACTTTGGTTGAGGTCGTCCAGGGCTTTAACCGGTTTCTGTGTACGCCGATTCTAGGTATATCAAGAATCATAGTGTGTTGGGTGTGATGTCAAGATGGAAGTGTCACTCCAGTCCTATAGAGATGATGGTCACGTAGGATACGGGACTGGTTCTCTTTAGTGCTGCAGCCATCGGGATAATATGACTTGGTCATAGTTATCCGATTTAGAGACTCGTTACCAGAGATCCGACATGTGCTTCGTACGGGGCAGACATAATTCCAGCCCCAGGCCTAGCACGTGATCATTCGATACTGGACAGAAATACGCAATACTACGGTATACTACGCTTGATACAGATCCTTTATTCCTGTAAGGATATTTCCGGAGAATTGGGAAGGCATGGCGCTTTGCTAGAGGCCAACCTTGTCTTGTAAATCGGTATAAACGTAGTACGAGGTACTTACGTGTTCGGATAGTCCGACGACCGAATTTACTGCCAATATATCCGGGGATCTCATGGGTCGCTTCCCAAAGATTCACCGATGACGTATAACTCACACTCTAAATTAATTTGGGATTAATTAGAAGAGAGAGAAAATTAATCCGTTATTCAAACTATATAGTACCGCTATTATGACTTATAGTCGTTGTTGTCGGTTTGGAAACTTCAACGGTGAACCCAGTCACTTCAAGTTCTCATTCTTCAAAATTTAAGAAAGCATTCTTAGATCATCTAATATACGTAAGGATTTTCTTAATATCAATCCAGTGACTATCACTTGGATTGGCCTGATTGTGACTCCATATGCTCAAAGCATATGAGACACCATGTCATGTACATTTATTTCACTATACAAGTTCTCGGAGAGTGCCAACAACTTTTAGATCTATCCCAGTAGATCTTTATTCCTAGAATAAAAGTTGTCTCCCCCAAGAATTCTACGGAGAATTTTTTCATGAAAGCCAAGCTTTCACCGATTGTATTATGGTAATGTCATTTCCAAGAAATGATATATCATCATTATTTAGGACAGTCACTATCAGTGCGCCCACTAACCTCCTTATATACACAATAATCATTTTCATTTTGAATTAAATCATATACCATCATGATTACATCAAAACGATATAGTTCCAAGAACTCAATGCTTGCTTCAATCCATCAATGGATCGAATTAACTTACAAACCTTGTTTGCTTGTTTTGGTACAATAAAATCATCAGGATGTTTTAAACATCCTCCAAAAGGTTTCCATTTAAGGAACGTGATTTTGACATTCAGCTGCCATATTTCATGAATGAAACATGCAGCATCAGCAAGCATTATCCAAATGGATTTAACAATGGCAACGGTTAAAAGGTCTCGTCATAATCGACATAATGTTGATAACGATACCTTTTTGCTACATGCCTAGCTTAGTACGTTGGTATGTTTCTTTCCATCTATGTCTTCCCTGAAGACTTATATAGAACCAATAGGCACAATGTCTAAACTTGGTTGGTATACATGGAATCCATTTCGGACATCATGGCACTTTTCCATAATAGGGAGTCGATACCTTGTATCACTTCCTCATACGTATTCAGTTCGTATTCCTCTATAAGATTGACATCTTTATGAGGTGAGATCAGAAACCCATACCCAGGTTGTTTGCTGACTCTCTCCGACTTACGTGGTTCTTGTGTATTCGAAGATTATTGGTATAGTTTCATCCTTGAGGAACTATTTATGTTCTATTAAGGACTCGATGCCTGGAATAGTATTACTTAGATTGTCATCGAGTTTTACTTTCCTCCCACTTACCACTGTATATAGGTATTCCTCTTAGGAAAACTGCATGGTGAGCAACAATTAAATTGTTCTCTAGTGAGTTGTATAAGTACTATACTTTGGTTTCGCTAGGATAACCTACAACTTAGGCACTTATCCGATTTGGGTTTTAGTTTGGTATCATCCAAACATATGCCTAGCATACCCAAATCTTCAGAATTGAGAAAACCTAGTTTCTTTCCTGTTCATATCTAATATGAAGTCTGTCAAACAGATTTTTATAGAATCTTATTCAAAATAAGTTTTGCACTGTTAAATGCGTATCCGTTGTAGGAAATGGTAGCTTAGAGCGACTCATGATTAACCTTATCATGTCCAACAAAATTTGGTTTCTCAGTTCGGACACACCGTCAAATTGACGTGTTCCGGGAGGAGTCCTCATTGAAAGAATACTAACTTTTTCAAGTATATGAGAAACTTATTGCTTAATTATTTTCATCATGGTCTAACCCTGATGGATTAATACTTTAGCCGATCTGTTTGTCTACTTTGTGTCGAAACTCTTTGAATAATCAAAAGTTTCCGATTCGTGTTTCAAAAGAAACACATAACCATAACGCGATGCCACATCCGTAAAGGTCACGAAACATTCATATCCACCTCTAGCCTAGCTAGACATGGGCCCACTTACGTCACTATGAACGAGGGCTAACAGATCGGTGGCACTTACACTTTTACCAAGTAAAATGTGTTTTTAGGCATTTTGCCTATCAAACTAGATTCGTAGACATTATTTGAATAGAATCAAATTTATCCTAGTACCCACTTTTCGAAAGTGTGGATATACGAGTCTTGTTAATTGTGTCCCAGACTACAATGCCACTTTTAAGTCTCATCTGATCAAATCAGTTTGAGCTATTAGTTTGTCATGTTATACGTTTGAGATTCATTTATATTCAAAATATAAATACTGTTATTCACATCTAATGTGGTTTTCTCAATATCATCTTTATAAAATAAAACACTTTAGTATTTTAGAATATAAAGGTATACCCGCAACGGGTTAAACCCTGATATACATATAATGTTTCTAGTAAAACTAGTTAGATTGTAACAGTTTCCTAATTTAAGTACACACCCGAAGGATAGTTCCTAAACTTAGGTCTCTACGGTTAAAACAGCGACTCTCGTCCCATTTCCAATCCGTAGATAAATCTCAACTGAAGTCAGTATCCTGCTTATAAGCAGATTCTGCACACCAGTACATACTTATGTACCACACTTAGTATCTAAAATCCAATTTTAATACTAGTAGTGAACATGTTGATGAAAAACATATTTGAAGCCGGGGCCTAGCACCGTCTTCAATTCCTTCATGTCTGAATTATCCATACGGCAGTCGCGCTTCCAGTGACCCCGTTTGCCACAGTTTAGGCAGACATTTTGGGATATGTCCTTTTTCTTCCTAGAAGACTGATGATTTTTCTTTTGCCCTTTTTCCACACCCCAGAAGCCTTTGGCCAAGCCTTAGCCTTCTAGAATGTCGAAATAAGATGCGTCTTAACCTTCTTGCCTTATTGCAAACTCTGGCTTTATCTCATTGAGTATAGCCATTAACTCTCCAACAGTTTACTATTGCAATTTAGTACTTTTAAGATCTTAGGATAGATCTATTAAGATCCTTCAATTTCATTATCATACTATAAGGATCTAATCCTTAGTTCTGATTAAGAAATTAAGGAGTCTTTTGGGCAAGCATAACGGATTAAGCACAAAAGTTATCATCACATGAATATTCCAAATATCATGTTCTACTATTTGCTCAACTCCGGGCTTAGGCTCGAGACGTCACTATTGTTGGACAAAATGACCCATAGCGTCACTATTTGCACAGATCATTGTGTTGTTGTAGCAAATTAACTATGTGACAAGGAAATTGCACTCTCATCATTTGTGATTAGATCACAATAGATATATAAATGAAGATAGGTCCCTATGATTAGTTCCTCGACTGAGAATGATATGAGACAGTATCAGTCCCCGAAGGATTAATCATTAAATATCCCTAGCCGGAGTATTATCGAGACTGGACATCGATAATGCGGAATAGGCTAGTATTGCACTTGTGTGCGTTGTGAGGGCACAAAGGCATAGTTCTCATATATATAAGTATTGGATACTTATGCAAGTGCGATAGGAGGTCGTGTTTCAACCGATGGTACGGGAAACAGCTTCGCTCTGGATAGACCCTTCGGAATCCCATTGGTATTATGACTATGTGTCTATGGGAGGCCGAAATCAAGGTAGGTGTGTAAAGTCTTAACCTGAGACTTACATCGCTAATACTTACGATAATCGATAGACTTTGGTCTTGTGGTACAGGGCTTTAACCGGTTCTGCGTACACCACTTCTAGGTTTATCAGAGAGTCGTAGTGTATGGGTGTGATGTCAAGACGGAAGTATCACTTCAGTCATAGTGGAGATGATGTCACGTAGGATACGGTATTAGTGCTCTTAAGTGTTGCGCAACTATCGGGATATTATGACTAGGTCATGCATATCCGATTATAGAGACTAGTTACCAGACATCCGACATGTGCTTCGGACGGGGCAGACACTTATCCAGCCCCAGCCCTAGCACGTGACTATCCGATATACTGGCCGATATGCAAAATTACTACGGTATACTACGCTTGATACAGATCTATATATATTCCTGTAATAATATTTCTGGAGAATTGGGTAGGCATGGCACTTTGCTAGAAGCCAACCTTGTCTTGTAAATCGGTATAAACGTAGTACGAGGTACTTACGTGTTCGGATAGTCCGACGACCGTATTTACTGCCAACATATCCGGAGATCTCATGGGTCGGTTCCTGAAGATTCACCGATGACGTATGACTCGCACTTTAATTAATCTGGGATTAATTCGATGAGAAAGAAAATTAATCTGGGATTAATTACAGAGATATTTTATCTCGGATAAAATATCGTTAAAGAGAGAGAACGATAATTTGGAATTAATCGATAAATTAATATATTCGATATATTATAACGAAATTAGATTTCGACGCAGAATTGAAATTAGATTTTAATTCGGGCGAACGAATTAATTTAGAATTAATTCGTTAGCGATGTGAATAGTGAATTCGCTAGGCGTAATCATTTAATTACGACGCGACGAAAATTCGTTAATTTGGAATTAACGAACCCAAGCCCGGGATTGTTTTGCGAGCGCATTCACATTTCGAATTCGAGTGCGGCACACAAGTCAAATCAGCGTCAAAATCGCAAGTCACATCAAGCGTCAAATCACATGTCACTTTGAGTGATGTGACATTTGAGTGATTGATGTGAATTGATTTTGAGGTGATAGACAAGCATTTAATGCTTTGCTTTTTGAAATAGAAAAGTAAATGGTTTATTAAATATTTTTGGAAATTATATAAACCTTTTACAATTTTTTTTTTTCTAACTCATTCTCTCTCTCCCATTTACGGTATTGGCTTTTTGGAGCCAAAACTTCTTCATCTTCTCTCTCGGTCTTGACCGATTCTTCTCCTCAATTTTTCTGGTTTGACCGATCAATAAAGGAGAAAGAAATGATCTTGTTGCAAGATCTATGTGCTAGCACACTCATGGAGAATACAAAGGTGATAGGGAAGTGAGTTCGTGAGCTTGGAAGCTTGAAGCTTGGAGCTCTTCAATGGTGTCCATCAATGGCCGATTCTTGGAGGAGGAAGCACCTTCACGCCGAGCAGTCCCCCATGTTCGCAGCTCACTGCCGAGCAAGGGAGAGCAGTGCGTTCGTGGTCTTTGTTACATCTCTACCGATCAATGTGAGTTATTCCGCACCTCCTTCGATATGTATTCAACTCGTTTATGCATGATTTATGATCCTTAGGACTTGATTGAAACTCAACAATGGTATCTTGAGCCATTTGTGCATAAAACGTTTTTAGGGTTCTTGAGCAAAATTGGGGCTTTTTGATTTAAGCATTATTTTGACAAATTGTTTGTTTAAGAATGTTTGTATATGAATAACTTAGAGTTATATGTAATCAATTTGAAGAAAAATTAATTGGATTGATTTTCCCCAATTTGCTTATTGTTGGCCAAAACTTTAATTTGGGTAAACTTGATTTTGAGCATGTTTAATGAAATTGGATGAATTAGAATGCTTAATGTTTGTTTTAATTGATGATTGATTAGATCAATTTGATGAAAAAGTGTTTGGAACAATTTTCCCCAATTAGCTTGTGATGGCCGAAAATATGAACCCTAATATTGTCTTGGATTTTTGATTTTTGTTCATTGGATGACTTGCAAATCATTTGGGGATGTTGAATTTATGTTTAATTTGGTTCAATTGGATTGAATTTGATTTGGGCATAATTTCCCCTCTTGGCCAGACACTTGAAGCATGAAATTGGGTTTGATTTTGATCAAATTATGTTGGACATGATTCATTGATGTTAAGCATGATTAATTGGACAAATTTGATGTTTTGGAAACTTTGATTTGGGTAATTAATAATGTTATACACTTTAGGTGATTTAATTGGGAATTTTGGAATTTTTGGAATTAAATTATTGGGCTTAAAATTGGATTTGGGCT
>SKCR01000873.1:0-28624 GCA_019454045.1 Zanthoxylum bungeanum
TGAGAAATGTTTTTGGGCTTCAAGGTGGAGATTGTAAAATGTGAAGCCCTTATCATCCGTTGGATGAGGGACACATGGCGCAATCCTTGCCGTTGTCCCAATTGCCTTTATTTGCTCATCCTATATAAAGGCCACTTAAGTTGAGATTTAGAAGAGAGTTTTCATTATTTGTATTCCTTAAATAATTGGCTAAGTGTTAAGCCAATTCCTAGTCCAAGTTAGTGTAGTCTTCAATTGGGAATTTGAGAGATTGTCACTTTTAGAGATTAGGGTTCTTTGTGAGATTTGGGGAAATACATTTTGTAAACGGATTCAAGATTCCGTGTGTAATCTTGAAATTGATTAGTGCAGCGAGCTCCCTATTCCGGAGTTCAACGTGGATGTAGTCGGGAATCTTTCCGGCGAACCACGGTAAAAATCGTGCATTCTTGATTGATTGATTGACGAATATTACGACAAAATTCAACAGATCCATTTCTTTTGCAGATGTCTCCTTCAACAGCCTTGGGGCCTTACACTCCCACATTCTCTGCCGAGACAGAAAGGATAAATGGAAGTCGGGGACTGATTAATGCGTATCTCTAGTGTCAAGCAATGTAACAGTGTAGTGAATAAAGAAATTCAGTAGTTTGCTTTGATTGTAATGAATACTTCAATTGCATATTAATTAGATCAAAGGTTCAAAAGTGCTTCATAACTCTCTCAATTTAAAGTAGTACAAATCAAGAAAAGAACCAACAATTTCCCAACTAAGAAAGGTAAACAAAGCAGACGCAGCTGCTGAAAATACTAATAGTAATAATTAACTAAGAAAGAAGATCTCTCAGCCACCAAAACCCCTCAGTTTCCCCTTTCCCCTCCTCCTTTCCCGTTTTTGTCAATTAATCATCTCGCGCCTCATGCTGTCCATCCTCCCCTTTTTTGTTACTGCACGCATCCCTCTTCATATGGTCCCCACACCTCCCATTGTTCATTGGTACAGCTGTCCCCATTTTCTGTTGCTGGATTGTGGCATTGACGGTTTGTGGCTGAGTTGTTGCCTTGACCATCAGTTGTGCATTTTCTTCAATATGCTGGGCCCTGGCGGATGGGCTTCTTCCTCTTCTTCTGTGGTAAGTACGCAGCCCACGGGTTCAACAGAAACTAATGTGGTAAATTCAAACACTAGGACTCAAGCGACAAATAAGATATTTGGAAGCAAAAGAATTCTGAATCCTACAAATACAAAATATATTCCTTGTCACTTGGAAAATGAACCGATGAAATTCTGGTGAAAATATCAGCCTTCAACAAATCTCTCTCTCTCTCTCTTTTTTTTTTTTTTGCTTTTTGTACAAATATAAATTCTTCCCTAAAGATGCAATCCAAGTAGGAGAGAATTTTATTACTAAAAGTATTCGAATTCTACATAAGAATCTTCACCATTTTTCTGATGAGCTACAGCTTCTGCTGCTTTCTTGTCTGCAGCTGCAGAGGCTTGATCTTTGCCAGCAAAAACTGAAAAGTCTACAGGTTCAGGTACGTGGGGAGGCAATGCACTTCTAACTAATGCCCAGTTCATTCCCTCAAAAAATGGATGTTGTTTAATTTCAGTAGCACCTCTCTTGTAAGCAATTCTTTTATGCGGTTCTTTCACCAATAATCCTCTTATAAGATCTCGAGCCACAAAACTAACTTGTGGAGTTTCCGGAAATCTCAATGGTTGGCCTACTACATTAAAAAGTGTTGCTCGATTTCCTTGTCCTTTGAATGGAGTTGTTCCGTGCAACAGTTCATATAAGAAAATTCCAAATGTCCACCAATCTACTGCACTGCCATGACCCTCTCCACGAATGATTTCTGGAGCCAAATATTCATGTGTACCAACAAAGGACATTGAGCGTACATTTGAAGGTTCTGCCATCAATTCTGGAAGTGCAGCTCCTCCAACACAGGTGCCAAAATCTGATTTGGGTTTGCGATTCTTTTTAGAAGACAAAATGCGTGGGAAAAAAGCTGATGGCTGCATGCATCCTTGTACTACATTCTCATCATTTAGAATACCACTACCACCATTGCTTACATGAGTTACAGATGAAGACTTCACTAGTGTGGGACTGACAGAGCAGCGAAGAGATAAGTCAAAGTCCGAAAGCATAATGTGACCCTCATCTCTTACAAGCACATTTTCTGGCTTCAAGTCTCTATACACAATGCCTAGCATATGTAGATATTCTAGTGCTAACAACACCTCGGATGCAAAAAACCTGTTCAAAGATGAGAATGGAGAAGATTATGTATCCATGCGGAATTTATTACACATAGCTTTAGAAGTGATCTGGTACATAGAAACACCTATATTCATTATATAAAACATATGCGCCTCTCTAGTATTTATATCTATAGATCCTAATCCTATCTATAAGCTTCCCTATATATGGTTTCCAAATGAGTAATTCTCTCATTGAGCTCTAATTTCTCTGTCATGTTCTTGATTTAGTTTTAATCTGCTGCTAACTCAAAACTGATAAATCAATAATGACAGATTCACAGACCAGAAAACAGTACTTATTTTGTAACTAACCTTGCAGCATCTTCAGTAAAGTACTTATTTGGTTGCTTCTGTCGAAGTGAATGGAGATTGCCTCCACTGCAGAATTCCATGACCAAGCAATAGAACTTATCAGTCTCAAAGTAAGAATATAAAGTGGGCAAGAATGGATGGTCTAGAAGTCCAAGAATTTCTCTTTCTGTTTGCGCTCGCAATAACTTGTTTCTACTTGCAAGAGATGCTTTGTCCATAACTTTCATAGCAAAGTATGTGTTAGTTCCTCTGAGTTCAACTAAGTAGACACTACCAATGTCACCATAGCCAAGACGCTTGAGAAGCCGAAAATTGCTGAGACCAATTGGAGGACCTCTAAAAATGATCATATTAATGGCGTCCCATCGTACATCACCACCAGTATGTGGCTTAACGGGTGCACTTGAGCTCTCCATGCTGTCACTGCGACTGCAGCAATTGCTCCTTCCCTGGCCATGGCTGGTCATGGAATTTGCATGCTTTACAATCCCTGGCATTGTAACTGTTACTTCTGTAGTTGTTGTTGACTGTTCAAAATTTGCTGGCTTCTTTGCGCTTGGATATGGGCGTTGACTATTAATTGAATTGGTCCTAGTCTTGGTAAGAGGATCCATCTTTCTGGGAACAAAGTGAGCATTACATACTACATTTTCAGTAATAATTGGAATTGTAGATATATTTTCAGATGCTCTAGGTGAACCATGAGCTGATACAGCAGTAAGTTTTTCTTTCCAATCCGCCTTCTTTGGGTGACCATACTGTAACTTACAAGTTAAATTAGCCATAGACGATAAAATTCATTTGAACAACAACATCAATTTAATTTCTAAGATAGGATATCATATAAACTGTCAAATTTCCGCAGAAATGGAAATATGGGAATGCAGGAACAGTTACCTCAGATGAGTCGAGCGTCCGGTTTGGCCTTGATGACATTAATGGGGCAATACAATTACACCCAGCAATAGATATTCCTTATCAAAGTTCAATAGAATATGCATTAGTTTAGAGGCAAAACATCAACACTTCTCTGATGACATGCAATTCTCAATACCATTTATGCGTGCCATTGGCAATAAAATTCAATCATATATGGCGTGCACGTAGGTGCTAGAATGATAAAGCATATCATATGGCGTCAAAATTGGAATATTCAATCATATATATATATATATATATATATCCAGGTCTGAACCTTGACTTGGATTCTGGTTAATTAACAGTCTATTCTATTCAAGTATTAATTCTATATGGGAAAACATTAAGGCAAAGTAAATCACAAGAGAAACATTGACATATTTAATTACAACCCAATTGAAGCATGGGATGCAGGAAAAACCTGAGAATTCAGAAAAGCTAAAAGAAATAGGTGAGACCCTTTTGATATCTCTGTTTGTTAGAGGAGAATAAATTCATGAATTGGAGAAAGAATGAATAAAACAAATAATGTCGTGAATTTGTTTTGTGGAATGAATAAAAATAAATGAAAAGTTTGTTAGAGGGTAAATGCATGCAATGAGGGTACGATCGAATTGGTGTTTGTGATCTGTACCACCAACCATCCAATGCAATGGCATAATCTAACACAAAAACAGGAGGACGTGTTGGTTTTCTTCAGAGTTGTATGGAACAAATTAAAGAGAAAGAGAGTTTTATAATTAATTAAGAGTTAATAAAAGAACACAATGATAACAGTAAATAAAAAGAAAGAATTCAAAAATTAAGGGATAAAGAAGGAAATGGTCAAAGCTATAACATAGGATAAGTTGGTGGATCTGCGTTTAATCCTCTCTGTAAAATTTATCTGTATTGATTAACCAAGCAAAACTAATTATTTGCTATTTCAATTTAAAAAAAAAAAAAATATTAGGTAACATCCAATTTACTCTAATATTTCAATGTTATAAGCATGCCCCAAGACATAATCGAGATGGCAAAATAAACACTTCAAAGCACATAGTTAAATAAAAGTGTTTTATTTTCTTTTTCTAAAATGTGATTGTGATTTAAATTGATTATTTACTTTGCTTTCGTTTTTAATTTTAGGGAAGACATCTGATGTTGTCAATCACTGATCAGTTTTAACAATAATGATAAGTGTACACACAAATGACGTATCTAAAGACACATTCTTGGTAAAAAAAATAATTAAAAATTAAACAAAAATAAATCAAAGATTAAAAAAATCAAATTTTTTTACCTAGGATGTGTCTTTGGGTAAATCTTTTTAAAGGCATTTGACGTTGGCTCTGTTTAGTGTTGTGATTAGAAAAGTATGATGAATAAATGATGGTTCATAAACGGCGTTATGAAATTTTGATTTATGTTATAAAAATAATCGTGGTGCGCTTTTTTAATATTTTAATGGTGGGGAAAAACTAATTTTTTTTTTTAGCTTTTGTAAAACTTAATTTTTGAAAAAAACAATCATTATTAGCAATCATAATTTATCATCGTTAACCAAACACTTAAAAACTGTATTTTGACCAAAACATAGTTTTGTCATCTCACCACAGGTCAAACCACAATACCAAACACACCCATTGTTCAGGATGTCAATATGGTCGGTTATTCTAGATACCCAATACTATCCGATCGGAAAATATTCGAAATTTAGTAGATAGTAGTTGGGTTTTGGTCGGTTATAGTTTTTGACATTTGGGATATCATATTATTTTTAGATAATAAATTTTTATTTTTTTGATTTTTGATTATTTCAGTCGGTATAAGATATCTGAAATTTTGATTGATTTCAAATACAGATACTGTAGACGCTGAATTTCGTATTCGGTCTACAATCAAAAATTTGTATGATGGGGGCACCAGCAGACCTGCAAAACAAAGGCACAATGAGCATGAAGTAACTACCCACTGTAGGAAATGATTTTTTCTCGCGCAGCGGAAGCGGCTAAAGCTCCGAGATTGACCTTGAAAATTTTCCGCCCTCTCCCTTATGAAAACCGAATCCGAACAACCATTTGATGACTTAATTTGCTTCTATTTTGAATAAGTTTCCCTGAGATCCGTTACAAGAATCTATCACTCGATCTTCCACGCTATGACTCGTTACCAACAAATCGAAGTGTGAACTTCACTCATAAAATTAATTCTCTAAACTCTTTAGAGAAAATTATTGTCATAAAATTTTTTATTTCTTTTCTTTCAACACTTGAGAGAAAAATAAATCACTTGAGAATTGAAAGAAGCTCTCTCCCTATTCTTTTTGGCATTTGAAAGAAAGAATATAGAAGATGATGTTCTTGCTCACTCTTTTTTCTCTCCTCTCAACACTTGAGAAAACATTCCAGGATTTTATTCTCTCTATTTTGAAAGCCAACACAAGTCTTATCTTTTAAATGGCAATACATAATCAAGCGGTGTGCCATACAAATGTATGTCCTAATAGACAAACTTGTTGAAGATAAAAGAAAGTCACATGGGTTTTTCTATTTGATAATGCAAATAACATCATCCTAATGATGATATAATTATCTTATAATTATAAACACTTGATTATCTCATTATCAAAAATTCTTGAAAATATTATATTAAACTTATTTAATATAACTTTTTTTATTTGTGACAAAGTATATTATTAATCCTATTAATAATATATAAATATATATATCTGTGAGTATATAATTAGACTATCCAATTATATTTAATTTGCTACAATATATAGAGCTAGCACGAGGACCAAATGGACCTACAGTTCCGAGCTCCAATAATCCTGGAATACTAATTAAACTCTTTAATTAAATATTCTGAATTATTATCTTCGGGTTATTCCACTAAAAACCTAAAACTACACTCTCGTTGTCGTAGATGGAAAATATAAGTTGAACTACTTTGATGTCCATCGATATAGTCATTGCATACAGATTGACCCTTCATGGGTATCTCATAATTAGAGGCGGGTCAAAATGTCTGTTATTATCACGACCCCCTCCCTAAAGCGGGCCCAACCCTAGAAAGAGGTTCGCGGACTTCTTTAGCTCGAGCATTCTATATGTCAAACCAACCAAATAAATATGCAATATTAATACATCATATGTTACAAATACATGAATTATACATAATTTGTATGGTTTACAACACAAGTCTTAAAGATATGCAAAGGACGACTCAAATGTCTGGACCAACCCGAAAAATAACAGTGGCACGTGGATCCAAATCTGGTACTGCTTCTGCTGTGCTCGCGAACTACCTGGAATGTTTGGGGAAAAGGGGAGTGAGCTTAAAGAGCTCAGCAAGTAAAGTACTCATACCCTCAACATGACCTCACCAACAAAATAGGGATATATATATATATATATATATATATATATATATATATATATATATATAATATATATACACAATATAAGTATGAAAATAACATATATTGTAATATCATCTCAAACAATCATCCCACAACATACAAACATCCATCAAACATGGTTGCTAATCCGGGTCCAGTATAATAGTGGATTGAAACCAATGAGAGAGTACCTCATCACAACTCCCAAGGTTTCCCACCATATCATCCCGCAAAATATAAAGAGATATTATCCCGCAAAAAATATCTCAATCATCCCACAATATATGGAGATATTAACCCGCAAAAATATCTCATATCCGACCACTATTATACGAAACCCGGCAGCATAACATACAACACTCATAATCCAATATAATCATATCTCGCATCCAATCCATCAATCTCATCTCAATAATCATGAATTCATATTTATCATACTTTCAATTAATCAATATTTATATCTCCACAAAATATATATATAATTATATTTACCTATATATTTATATATGGACTTTCACAACAACCATCAATCAACAAATAATTATGTTAAGAGAATCATCATGCATTGTACTTACCTCTATCCTCGCAAAAGTCCTTAATATTCCTATATCCTCGCTGAGAATCTTTAACAAAACTGCAACGGCATTTGGTACGTCCTGATGAGGCATATCACCAGTAACATACGAGACCCCATCAACAATGGTGTAGTGGTGATGACATGTGGCAAATTAAAGTTGATACTTTTGATGTGTGGGTACGATTTGACAATCTTTGCAATTGTTCCTCTAATCCCACCGCCAACATCCACCAATGATTTCAAGCAATCATACCCATCTTTATAACTTGACAGTAATGTCCTTGCTACTGAACCTGTTAGAAGTCATGACATCATTAAAGATCTTATTGAACTTGTCATCTTGTGAAGCTATGACACTCATACTACAGCCATACGCCTATTAAAAGTAACACCGCCATCTTTGACACATCGACTTAGCGAAAGCCACAAACCGGTTATGTGTGAATGATTCTTGGTTAGGAATAAAGGCCTCAGGCTATATACAGATTCAATAACAAGTTGTTACGATTAGTGTGTCAGTCCGTAAAGGGTCTCTCAACCGTCCGATGGATGATCTGCAGTGAAGATATTTTTACGGACTGACAATCTCATGATACGTTCGAGGTAGGAGATTTCAGGACTTGAGGGAGAGTCAATGGATGAAGCTATATAGAAAAAGGTTATGGGGCTTGCCCATTTCAAGATAAACAGCAGCACGGTTAGTTAAGTAAGAAATATCTTGATCATCAAGCTCCAGAGCATAGGTATAATGTTCAATTGCTTTCTCAAATTCCTTTTTCTTATATGCCGCATATCCTGCCTCTTTCTCCTTCAACGCCTTTTCTTTCCATACCTTCGCATCCAACTCCTCCTCCATTAACTCTATTGGTTCTGGCTCGAGTTTCTTAGTCTCTTCCGTAGCGGGCCCCGATTTTCTTGGCAAATCATCCTTCTGTATTTCCACACCGTCACCACCAGTGAGCCCCTTAAGTCTTACATTAATAAAACCCCGAAAGCTTGTATCACATGCTCTCGATGTCGGATCTGTCATTAATTTTGACCACATCTCCGGTTAGGAAAAAACGGAACCAAACAAATTTCTGGACGGCAGAGAACGTGATCCGAATGAAGTGGAAGCCGCTATTTTAGCATCTGCCAAGCCAGATTTGAGCGCCTCATGATGAAGATCAATTGTGTTAGTTCCATTTTTATTGGCAATGTCCGTAACAAAACAAGTTCAATTGAGTTGTAATGAGTCTTGAAGATCTCGGAGCAATTGGACAAGTATTTGGCAACATGAGATAGAGATTTCAGAGCGACGTTTACTCTTTTGCATATTTCAGAAGATTTAGAGCTCCAATTGACATGATGTCAGTTGCATTGGAAAGTAGACTCGAAGACGATCACGTACATATAAAGAACTCATATTTGGACAAGAGACGAGAAGTTACAAGCGTTTTAAGTTGCCCCTGAAAACCAGTCCGCGTTCCGCGTTCGATTTGCGTTCGTCATTTCGTTCGAACGGTTTCGAGGCAGAGACTTTGCGTTTGAGTTGCGTTTGAAGTGCGTTCGAACGTCCCTGCGTAAGTAGGTTTCTTAGACACGTTTTAAAGCCAAAATAAGACTAGGAAACCCTTTTCCTTTGCCCTACCTATATAAACAAACATTAAGCCACATTCCCCAATAGTTGAGGCAATTGTTTCTTGAGCCTAAATCTCTCAAGCTTTCAACCTTATTTGAATCCACCACTGAAGACTTCTTCTTCTTATTGTCTTCTTCATTAATGGTGTGATTCCATCTTTGTTAAACCTTCAACACAACTTAACCAAATTCCCTAATCCTTTAGAGTTCTTTAGGAGGAAGTTTGGTAGTCGGAGTTCCGGCATCATTGGTGATATAATCTACTCAGAGACTTCAGAGGTTCTGAAGAAAACCGTGGGTCGCGGGCTTGAGGAGTTGCCTTGAGTTCTTGCAGTATAGAGGTACTTGAGTCGGTGGAGTTGCCACCATAGGTCTTGACCATCGCTGTAAGTTTTTCTCGATATAGTGGATTCGGGTGGTAGCCTATACCCGGAGTGGTTTTTTACTCGGAAGAGTTTTCCACTTCGTCACCAAAATCATTGTGTTTAATTTGTGTGGTTTGATTATTTTTGCTGCTTTAATTATTGTTATTGTTTTTACATTTGCAGCTTATTATTTTAGTTGGTTGATTTGTTAAATTGCCTGTTGCAATTCCATAGTAGCAGTAACAGGACTTGTCCTGCTTATTGTCTGTAATTCCGCATAGGGTCAGAACTTAGGATAACCCCGAATTTTCAAATTGGAATACAACACGTGGTTATCCGGAGCAAGAGAGATGACTTCGATGAAGTGGCAGACAACTACTTCGTAATCATCGGACGAAATTGGCCTTGGCTTCGTCAGCCATGCCAGCACGAAATTAAAGAAAAAATGAGAAGAATAATTGGCTCGTGATATATTATTTGAGCAGAGTGTTGCTATAATTTTGCTTGGCCAATTAGTGACGTTTGTTTTATTAGGAGACAAAAAAACATGATTTGGTAGAGATGATAAGGTAGGGTTAATGGTGGATGGATAAAAATTAGGTTTCAATAATTTTATAGATAAAGAAACATATATTAGGTAATGATTTATAATTGTGGGGTTAAGAATATAATGTAGATAAAAATAAAATAAAATAAAATAACTGAGGTATTACAATCTACCCGCCTTACAAAAATTTCGTCCTCGAAATTTCTCAATCCTCAAACAGCTCAGGGTATTTCTCCCTTATATTCTGCTTCACTTCCCAAGTTGCCTCATGAATGATGATGATTAGACCTCATGAACTCCACAAGAGGAACACGTTGAGATCTCAACTCTTGAACCTTTCAATCTACGATCTTCACAGGCTTTCCTTATAAGTCAAGTTCTCGTTTAGCTCCACCGGTTGACTTTCCAAAATGTGAGAAAGGTTTGGTACAAACTTCTTTAGAATGAATATACGAAACACTTTATGAATTCTGTCTAATTCCAGTGGTAATGCGAGATGATATGCCACTTTTTCGATTCTCTCCAAAATCTCAAAAGAACTAACATAGCTCGGTGAAAACGTTCTCTTCTAGTAAAACCTCAGTACTCCATCCTAATAATAAACTTCCAAAAATACTATATCTCCAACTTGGAACTCAAGGTCATACCCCCTAATGTTGACAAAACTCTTCCGTCGACTATGCTCAACTAACAGTCTCACTCGGATCAACCTGATCCTCTCATATGTCATATCCACCAAGTCTCAGCCATGAATCTACTTATCTCCAATCTCGCCCCAACAAACAAAATTCCTACATCTCCTCTCTCGTAAAACCTTAATTGGAGTCATGCCGATACTAGTCAAAAAGCTATGGTTATAGGCAAACTCGATTAAAAGCAAATGTTCATCCCAACTCCCATTTAATGTCAAAACACACGATCTCAACAAATCTTCTAGCGTCTGAATAGTCCGCTCTGAATGACCGTCGGTCTGAGGTGCTCGTAGAGATCTTTGATCATATAGTCTTCAAGAAACTCTGCCTAAGATGAGAAGTAAATTTGACAACTCTATTTGATATAATCGATAAAGGTACACTATGTAATCGTACAATCTGCTTCACAAATAATTTTACTAGTCTTTCAAGTCCCTATGCAACTCAATCTACAGAGAATGGACATATTTAGACAATCAATCCACTACTACCCAAATTACATCATAATCCTTATGTGTCATCGACAGCCTACAATAAAATCCATCGCGATATTTTCCCATGCCACTCAGAAAGAGGTAAAGTCTAGTAATCCGACTGGATGTTGATACTCTGCTTTAACCTGCTGACAAACTAAATACCGAGATACAAACTCTGAAATCTCTCTCTTCATTCCCGACCACCAATAAGTCTTCTTTAGATTTTGATACATCTTGGTGCTCTCATGATTCATATAATAAGGATCATCGTGTGCCTCATCCAAAATCTCCTACTTGAGCGTTCCAGAAGGTGGTATCCACTACTCTATCACCAAATAGTTATACATCCTCTGAAGTCGATCTGAAAGTAGTATTCTCATTCCTTACAATCTCTGATCTTCATTTTTTTACATGAGCCATAACTTACAAACCAGCTATCTCATCTCCTAAAGAAAAGGCTCTACATAGGGTCCTGCACAGACGACAGCTGTAAAGAGCTTTTAACAATTTACGCAAAATCCACCACCTTAAGTTTCACACTACTAAAAAGAGGATTTGCAGGTCCCTCATATATCTGCTTTACATCTTATCATCGCGACAATTATTATCCTTTCCAATTATGCATGGATACTGTGAAAGTGTCTTTTCACGAAGAAATTATGTTATCTCTCCCTATAAAAAAGATGCATAAGTTCATAGTGAATACTCAAAACTTCTTTCATGGCATCCTCCTCTGCCAATCCTAACCCTTGTTCAAAGTCTGCCAGAGCTAAGATTATATACCAAAAGCTTTGTAAATGGCCAATCACTGATCGAGCAGTTATAGACTCTAAATATGTTCAAGACCTTTGGAGAGATATCTACGATTGTCTCAACGAAGCTTCATCCACTCTTTTGCCTAAAGAGATTGCAATGGATATCGTGGCAAGAGTTCCTACAAACTTCATGAGGTGGTGTTTCATTCTTAGAACCATTTGGAATGGAAAAACAGATAGTTTAATCCAATACAAAAATAATTATGTGATTGTTCACTGTGGATATCACAGATTCCATTCCAAAGTTTTCATCAACAGTCACGATTTCTTCAATCATTACCAGTGGAGTCTCGACACCTTGTTTGAACTTGGTTTCCTAAGTGGATTTATTCTTGGACCAAGTCCAATCCATCCATACTATCATGGTATCTCGGAAGCCAGCCTTGGTGAGCTTCCTCCCTTCATCGGTAGTATTTTACATCAATGGTATAGACGCCACAAAAGTATTACTGTCTGGATCGAAACCATTACTCCAGAATGGTCGGATGACTATTCACTCGTTTACCACCCAATTCATCTTATAAGAATCATATCATCACGTCAACTCACTGATTGGAGACTCATTGTTAGTCATATAGACCTAAACTTAGAGTTTACTATGGATACAATGATATTTTCCCAGAAGATATTACTTTCCGTCATTCCTGTGATCTTAGAGCTCTCTCCGTAGACTCAGTTCGTCGAAGTCTAGAAAGTAATACCAATGATAGAGATTGGCAACTCTTCACTACTATATAAGAGTCATCTAGAAGTATCATTCAGGGCTACGAAAAAATCAAGTTTCCTGACAGTTTCGAAATCCAAATCATCGACGGTCTCATTCCCATGTCTCTACGTGCGAAACGTCAATGAGAAGATCATCAATTCGAAGATGATCTTGTCCTTGCAACGCAACCAAGTTGTTATATTCCATAATGTGATCTTAACTGTTACATTTTATTGTGTTGTTGACATTATGCATTCGTTTACTTATACAAGAGTGTCAACAAGATCTTCTTTCTTCTTTCTCGAACACCGAAGTACTAATGTCTTCAACCTACTGACTCACGACGATGTTATAACTGCGACAGGAGGTTCATATTAGGTATAACCATAAAAATTACGTTACAGGAATAACGAAGTGGGCAATTGTCAAAACTATTGGAGGTAAAAGTCTAGAACCCTCGTTATCCTCAATAATCGGAGGAACACCAGATAAAGCTATATCAAATTCAAGATCTATCGACTAAGTGTGAGGTCTCTCTGTACTATTTCTCAGTATTCTCATGCATCGACAAACTATCCATATCCCATATTGAGTACCAGTACCACGGCCACGTCCAAACATTTTACTACGGACACAAAACTACCCATTTTATACCCTCATCTAATGCAATGTGTCTACAGAATCTAAAACCCTAAGCTCTAATACCAAATCTATCACGACCCCCTCCCTAAAGCGGGCCCAACCATAGAAAGAGGTTCGCGGACTTCTTTAGCTCGAGCATTCTATATGTCAAACCAACCAAATAAATATGCACTATTAATACATCACATGTTACCAATACATGAATTATACATAATTTGTATGGTTTACAACACAAGTCTTAAAGATATGCAAAGGACGACTCAAATGTCTGGACCAACCCGAAAAATAACAGTGGCACGTGGATCCAAATCTGGTACTGCTTCTGCTGTGCTCGCGAACTACCTGGAATGTTTGGGGAAAAGAGGAGTGAGCTTAAAGAGCTCAGCAAGTAAAGCACTCATACCCTCAACATGACCTCACCAACAAAATAGGGATATATATAAATAAGTATATATACAATATAAGGTATGAAAATAACATATACTGTAATATCATCTCAAACAATCATCCCACAACAATACAAACATTCATCAAACATGGTTGCTAATCCGGGTCCAGTATAACAATGGATTGAAACCAATGAGATAGTACTTCATCACAACTCCAAGGTTTCCTACCATATCATCCAGTAAAATATGAAGAGATATTATCCCGCAAAAAAATATCTCAATCATCCCGCAATATATGGAGATATTAACCCGCAAAAATATCTCATATCCGACCACTATTATACGAAACCCGGCAGCATAACATACATCACTCATCATCCAATACAATCATATCTCGCATCCAATCCTTCAATCTCATATCAATAATCATGAATTCATATTTATCATGCTTTCAATTAATCAATATTATATCTCCACAAAAAATTATATATATAATTATATTATACCTATATATTTATATATGGACTTTCATAACAACCATCAATCAACAAATAATCATGTTAAGAGAATCATCATGCATTGTACTTACCTCTATCCTCGCAAAAGTCCTTAATATTCCTATATCCTCACTGAGAATCTTTAACAAAACTGCAACGACATTTGGTACGACCTGATGAGGCATATCACCAGTAACATACGAGACCCCTGTTGGACAATTATGACCCATAGCGTCACTATTTGTACAGATCATGGTGTTGTTGTACAAATTAACTATGTGACAAGGAGATTGCACTCTTATCATTTGTGATTAGATCACCTAGATGTATAAATGATAGGAGGTCCCTATGATTAATTCCTGGATTGAGATGATATGAGACAGTATCAGTCCACGAAGGATTAATCATTAAATAATCCATAGTCGTAGTATTATCGAGATTGGACATCGATAATACGGAATAGACTAGTATTACACTTGTGCGCGTTGTGGGAGCACAACGACATAGTTCTCATATATTTGGGTATTGGATACTCATGCAAGTGTAATAGGAGGTTGTGTTTTATCGATGGTATAGAAAACAGCTTCGCTCTGGATAGACCCCTCAGAATTCCATTGGTAGTATGACTATGTGTCTATGGAAGTCCGAAATCAGGGTAGGTGTATTTGGTCTTAACGTGAGACTTGCACCGCTAATACTTGCGACAATCAATATGCTTTGGTTTTGTCGTCCAGGGCTTTACCGGTTCTGTGTACGCCTCCGCTGGGTTTATTGAGAATCGTAGTATATTGGGTGTGATGTCAAGACGGAAGTATCACTCCAGTCATAGTGTAGATGATGTCACGTAGGATACGGAACTAGTACTCTTAAGTACTGCAGTTATTGGGATGATATGAGTAGGTCATGTTCATCCGATTATAGAGACTAGTTACCAGACATCCGACATGTGCTTCGTACGGGGCAGACATAATTCGAGCCCTAGGCCTAGCACGTGACATCTGATACTGGATCGAAATACGCAATACTACGTATACTACGCCTGACATAGATTATATATTCGAGTAATAATATTTCTGGAGAATTGGGTAGGCACGGTGCTTTGCTAGAAGCCAACCATGTCTTGTAAATCGGTAAGCACGTGGTACGAGGTACACACGTATTCGGATAATCCGATGACCGTATTTACTGCCAACATATCCAGGGATCTCTTGGGTCGCTTCCCAAAGATTCACCGATGATAGTTGATTTAAATTAGAATTAATCTGGGATTAATTAAGAGAGAGAAAATTAATCTGGGATTAATTGAGGCATTATTTAATCTGGGATTAAATGTGTTCGGAAGAGAGAGAACGCGATTAATTTGGAATTAATCGGTAAAATAAATTTAATAGTTAAATTTGATTTTTCTATTTAATTTATTCGTATGGGCTAAAATTAATATATCGGATATATTAATATGAATTGGATTTCATTACGAAATTAAAATTGGACTTTAATACGAACGAACGAATAATTTAGAATTAATTCGTAAACGACGTTCGTAATATATTTGTGAGACATCGTTATTTAATTAAATTAGATTTAATTATTTAGTGAAGAAAGTTCATTTAATCGGATTAAACGGATCTGAGCCATGGCAAATATTCGTAGAGACCTTTCTTTTGAATTTTGAATTCAAAAGAGTGTGGGGCCCACTTCACATGTGTGAAGTGGTAGTTGAGAGAGTAGTTGGAAATTATGCAAAACCACTTGCTTTTCAACTACATGGTTTTGGTTTTTGGAAAACCAAGACCCTACTACCAAGTTTGGGTGAAAAGGGTAAAACCCTTTACCAAACCTAACTCTCTCACTTCTAACACAACACTTGGAAGAAAAATGAAAAACCCTAAGACACATTATGGGCGTGAACTTGAAGCCTTCCTCTCTTTGATTTTGTTGCAAAATCAACAAAGCTAGCACTTCAAGAAATCAACTAAGGTGATAGGGAAACCAACTCAAAGCTTGGAATCAACACAAAGGAAGGATCTTGGAGATCTTCATTCAAAATTTTAAAAGCTCAAATCCGTTCAATGTAAGTAATTCCGCAACTTATAATGAATTTATAAACACCTTTTCTTGCTTATTAGATCCTTGGCATGTTCTAGGAACACTAACAATGGTATCAGAGCCAATTTTAAGCATGAAAATTTTAGGTTCATAAGACTAAAATTTGGGGCTTTTATGTTTTGAACATGATTCTTTCAAATTGATGCTTTGAGCATGCTTAGAATGATAACTTAGAGTTATGCATGATTAGATTTGGGATAAATTGATTGGATCAAAATTTTGAATTTTCCCTTAGTGTGGCCGAAACTGTAACAGTGGACTGCAGTTTGTTTTTTCAATTTTTACACCATTGGATGTGTTTAAATGATGATAAAATTTGATTATTGGTTTGATTAGATTAGAATCAAAGTCAATACTGTTTATGTTAAATCAATGAGCATGTTGAGCATGAAATGTGTTTTGGATTCAATTTGTGTTGAGCATCAAATGATGTGTTTTGGCTTCAATTTGTGTTGAACATAAATTGATGGATTAAGCATGATTAATTAAGTTAATTTGTATTTTGGAAATATTGAGTTTAATTAATTAATCATGGCTAATACACTTTAATTAAAATAATTGTGATATTTGGAATATTATAATTATGTTAATAAGCCTTTAAATTATGAATTGGGCTAAAAGTGTGTATTTGGGCTTAATGGGCTTGGTTTGACCAAGTTTGGTTTTGGAATTTTGGATTGGATCCAATTGGGCCCAAAATCAATTCCATAAAATCTAAATACATCACTTGGCCCTTTAAAGAATTTAATTGGGCCTAATGGGCCTAAATTAATTTGTAGGCAATGGTGATTCCTATTGGGCCTTGTCATTTTGGGTTTGACCCATTATGGCCAAAGATCATGCCTTAAGAATTAATTAAAAACCCATTGGACTTTAATTAAAATGACATTGGATGTTATTGGGCCTTCGAGACCCATTAAGATTGGATCTGGAATCCAAGTCTTTAAGGCATATAAATAAGTGTAAGTATTTAATTTGGAATTAAATTGGAATTAGTATTGAATACAAATAAATTGGATTTATAGTTGTAGTTCGATATAATTCAAGAATACGTACTTTAAGTATTTATTCTTAAACGAGTTGGACTCGCGCAAATCAAATCATTGTTTGAACATTGGATGGTCATTAATTCAAAGATTAATTAATTGGATTAGATTGATTGAATAACATGATTTGTATGAATACATGAATGTATTGCATGAATAATGTATATCGGATGGATATTAGAAGGGTGAGGGCAATTTTGGAAATTGTAATTAATTTAGAATTTATTAATTGGACCTGTGTGTCCAGCCTTTTATCTCCTTATTCTTTGTATTTCTCTTCTCACCAATTCCCCTCAATGTAAATGAGGTTCTTTATTGTTTTATATAATGGGTAGAAATTAGAATAGTTATAGCAGGGGAGAGGAAATGGAGTGATTTATTCTAGGAACAATTTGTGACATATTCATCTGCATATCATTATTAATTTATTTATCGCGCCTTATTATGCTTTTAGAATGCATGCTTAAGGGTGTATGATGAGACCTAATCAAAGATAATAAATTGGTTGCCAATTTACGCGAAAAACCCTCAAAACATATTAAGCGTTTTTCCTTCCGTTGAATGATTCTTACTCAAGATCCAAAGTTGGCATTGGTTTGTTGGCCAAAGTCAAGACCTTTGTCAATTGCGGATGTGTTTGAATCATAAGAGTTTTGTTCCATATTGGTTCTTGTCCAAGTCGTGATTTGTTGGCCAAAGTCAAGACCACTTCTTGTCCATCGACATTGATTACAAAGCTTCCATGTCAATGGGTCCCGCTTAACTGGAATCATTAAGCTTGTTGTGCCAAAGCCAAAGCTTAGTTGATTCAGAGGAAAAAGGTTAGGAAAATATATTGGATATATTGGCATATATATTGTATATATGTTTCAGACTTGAATGTCCACCTATTGGATCTAAGAATTGGATGAGATCCAATTGATCTTAGAGATCTACCTAGTTAAGTATCATATAATTTCTTGGCCAAAGTCAAGATTATGTGTTATTTAATGGGATCCTAGCCCACTAGGAAACAATGTTTCCCGAGTACTCAACAGAGGGTTAGAGGCTCGCCGAAAAATAGTGGGAGACAAGTATTAGATTTGCAATTTCATTTAGATACTTGCCAATACGCGCTCATTTCATTTTTTGTCATTATTTATTAATAAATATATTAGTTGGACTAATATTCAATTGTTGTTTTAATTAAACAGTTGGACTGTATTCAAATTACTTCATTTATAATTGATTATATAATTAGATTATAGTAATCAATATATTTGAATTTTACCCTTCATTTATAGTTGATTATATAATTGGATTATAGTAATCAATATATTTGAAATTTACCGATCATTTATAATTGATTATATAATTGGATTATAGTAATCAATATATATTTGATTTTAACCAATAAAAGTATACTTGATTATATAGTTGGACTATAGTAATCATTATATTAAATAGTACCTGAAATCGTTGATTAAATAGTTGGACTATTAGAATCAAGATAAATTGAAAGATTAGTGTTTAAAACATAATCCTAGTGAAAATGTATTTAAACGACTTTAATTTTCAAATTGGGAATAAAATTTAAGGATGGTCCTGGAAACTAATAAGTTACTTTATTTGATAAAATAACATATTAGGCCTAAGCCCAGAGTTAAGCAAATAATAGAGCATGATCTTTGGAAGATTCATGTGATGATAATTTTAGTGCTTAATCCATTATACTTGTCAAAAGGACTCCTTAATTTCCTAATCAGAACTAAGGATTAGATCCTTAAAGTATGATGAAGAAATTGATGGATCTTTATAGGTCTATACTTAGATCTTAGAAGCATTAATTGCAATAGTAAACTCTTGGAGAGTTAATGGCTATGCTCAAGGAGCCAAAGCCAAAGTTTGCAATAGGGCAAGAAGCGCAAGGCGTATCTTACTTCAATATTCTAGAAGGCCAAGGCTTGGCCAAGGTTTCTGGGATATTGAAAAGGGCAAAGGCAAAATCATTACTGTCTTCTAGGAAGACAAATGACATATCACAAGATGTCTGCTTAAACTGTGGCAAATGGGATCACTGAAGCGTGACTTCGTATGGACAAATGAGACATGAAGGAATTGAAGACGAGCAAGGCTCTGACTTCAAATAAGTTTGTCATAAATATATGTTCACCACTAGTATTAAAATGGATTTTGAATACTAAGTGTGATACATAAATATGCATTGATGTGCAGAATCTGCTATGAGCAGGATACTGACTTCAATTGAGATTAATCTGTGAATCGGAAACGGGACGAAAATCGCTGTTTTACCATAGATACCTAAGTTTAGGAACTACCCTTCGGGTGTGTACTTAAATTAGGAAACTGTTATAATGTAACTAGTTTGACTAAAAACATTATCTCTATATCGAGTATAACTCGTTGCGAGTATACCTTTATATTCTAGAACACTAAAATGTTTTATTTTATAAAGATGATATTGAGATAAACACATTAGATGTGGATAACAATATTTATATTTTGAATATAAATAAATCTCAAACATATAATATGACGAACAAATAACTCAAATTGATTTGATCAGATAAGACTTATATGTGGCAGTGTTGTCTGGGACACATTAAACAAGACTCGTATATCCACACTTTTGAAGAGTAGTTACTAGGACGGATTTGATTCCATTCAAATGATGTCTACGAATCTAGTTTATTAGGTAAAGTACCTAAAATACCTTTTACTTGGTAAAAGTGTAAGTGCCATCGATCTGTTAGCCCTCGTTCATAGTGACGTAAGTGGGCCCATATCTAGCTAGGCTAGAGGTGGATATGAGTATTTCGTGACCTTTACGGATGTGGCATCGCGTTATGGTTATGTGTTTCTTATGAAACACGAATCAGAAACTTTTAGAGTTTCGACACGAAATAGACAAACAGATCGGCTAAAGTATTAAAACCATCACGGTTTGACCATAATGAAAATACTTAAGCAGTTAGTTTCTCAAATACTTGAAAGAGTATCGTATTCTTTCAATGGGGACTCCTCCTGGAACACGTCAATCTGATGGTGTGTCCAAACGGAGAAACTGAATTTTGTTAGACATGATAAGGTTAATCATGAGTCGCTCTGAGCTACCATTTTCCTTCAAATGGATAAGCATTAATAGTGCAATACTTATTTTGAATAAGGTTCCATGAAAATCTGTTAGATAGAATTCATATTTAATATGAACAGGAAATAAACAGATTTTTCTCACTCCTGAAGATTTGGGAATGCTAGGCATACGTTTGGATAATACCAAACTAGAACCCAAATCGGATAAGTGCCTAAATTGTAGGTTATCCTAGGGAAACCAAAGTATAGTACTTATACATCTCACATGAGAACAATGTAGTTGTTGCTCGCCATGCGTTTTTCCTAAGAGGAATACCGATATGCAGTGGTAAGTGGGAGGATAGTAAGACTCGATGAAAATCGGAGTAATACTGTTCAAGGCACCTAGTCCTTAATGGAACACAAACAGTTCATCAAGGATGAAACTGTACCACAATCTTCGAATACACAAGAACCGTGTTAGTCGGAGAGAGTCAGAACACAACCTGAGAGGTATGGGTTTCTGATCTCACCTCATAAATATGTCAATCTTATTGAGGAAGACAGACTGACTACATATGAGGAAGTGATACAAGGTGTCGACTCCCCATTATGGCAAAGTGCCATGAAGTCCGAATTGGATTCCATGTATACCAACTATGTTTAGAGACTAGTTGATGTACCAGAAGGCATTGTGCCTATTGGTACTATATAAGTCTTCAAGGAAGACATACATGGATGGCAACATACCAACGTACTAAGTTAGGCTTGTAGCGAAAAGGTATCGTTATCAACATTGTGTCGATAACAATGAAATCTTTTACCTATTGCCATGGATAAATCCATTTGGATAATGCTTGCTGATGCTGCATGTTTCATTCATGAAATATGGTAGCTGAACGTCAAAATCGCTTTCCTTAAACGGAAACCTCTTTGGAGGATGTTTATAACATCCTGACGGTTTTGTCGTACCAAAACTAGCAAACAAGGTTTGCAGGTTATTCGATCCATGTATGGATTGAAGTAAGCATTGGATTCTTGGAACTATCGTTTTGATGTAATCATAATGGTGTATGATTTGATTCAAAACGAATATGATTCTTGTGTATATAAGGAGGTTAGTGGGAGCGCACTGACAATGATGTCCTAAATAATGATGATATGTCATTTCTTGGAAATGATATTCCCATATTACAATCGGTGAAAGTTTGGCTTTCATGAAAAATTCTCTGTAGAATTCTGGGAGAAACAACCTTTATTCTAGGAATAAAGATCTATTGGAATAGATTTAAAGTTGTTAACACTCTGCGAGAACTCGTACATTGAAAAACGTACATGACCTGGTGTCTCATACGCTTTGAGCATATGGAGTCACAAACAGGCCAATCCAAGTGATAATCACTGGATTGATGTTAAGAACATCCGTTAGTATCTTAGAGAACTAATGATGTTATCTTAAACTATGGAGAATGAGAACTTGAAGTGACTGGGATCACTGGTGCAAGTTTCCTAACCGATAAAAACAACTGTACTATACAGTTTGAATAACGGAACAGTGAGCTGGAAATCTTCCAAGCAAGATACTGTTACCGAATAAAAATAAATACGGGTTATTGCTGCGGCTGAGGCAGCAAAAGAAGCCATTTGGGTCGATGATAAATCTAATTAGATTAGATATAGTTCTGAAAGCAGCTGAGCTAGGCGTCAGCACAAGCTAAAGAATTAATGGTCTCATCAACGATCCAGATATATACTTCGACTATTCATCTGATTCGTTCGGATCATACATCGTGACGATGTGATGATCGAATAAATCGCATCAGACGATAATCATGCAAATCCGCTGACGAAAGCCTTTCCTCAGCAGTTTGAGCGAACCGTACATAGTTCGGGTGTATGACACTCGAGTGACTGGCTATAGGCCAAGTGGGAGATTGTTGGACAATTATGACCCATATCGTCACTATTTGTACAAATCATGGTGTTTTTGTACAAATTAACTATGTGACAAGGAGATTGCACTCTTATCATTTGTGATTAGATCACCTCGATGTATAAATTATAGGAGGTCCCTATGATTAGTTCCTGGATTGAGATGATATGAGACAGTATCAGTCCATAAAGGATTAATCATTAAATAATCCCTAGTCGTAGTATTATCGAGATTGGACATCGATAATGCGGAATAGACTCGTATTACACTTGTGCGCATTGTGGGAGCACAACGGCATAGTTCTCATATATTTGGGTATTGGATACTCATGCAAGTGTAATAGGAGGTTGTGTTTTACCGATGGTATAGAAAACAGCTTCGCTCTGGATAGACCCCTCAGAATTCCATTGGTAGTATGACTATGTGTCTATGGAAGTCCGAAATCAGGGTAGGTGTATTTGGTCTTAACGTGAGACTTGCACCGCTAATACTTACGACAATCAATATGCTTTGGTTTTGGTCGTCCAGGGCTTTAACCGGTTCTGTGTACGCCTCTGCTGGGTATATTGAGAATCGTAGTATATTAGGTGTGATGTCAAGACAGAAGTATCACTCCAGTCACAGTGGAGATGATGTCACGTAGGATACGGAACTAGTACTCTTAAGTACTGCAGTCATCAGGATGATATGACTAGGTCATGTTTATCCGATTATAGAGACTAGTTACCAGACATCCGACATATGCTTCGTACGGGGCAGACATAATTCTAGCCCCAGGCCTAGCACGTGACATCCGATACTGGATCGAAATATGCAATACTACGTATACTACGTCTGACATAGATTATATATTCCAGTAAGAATATTTCTGGAGAATTGGGTAGGCACAGTACTTTGCTAAAAGCCAACCATGTCTTGTAAATCGGTAAGCACGTGGTACGAGGTACGCACGTATTCGGATAATCCGATGACCATATTTACTGCCAACATATCCAGGGATCTCTTGGGTCGCTTCCAAAGATTCACTGATGACAGTTGATTTAAATTAGAATTAATTTAGGATTAATTAAGAGAGAGAAAATTAATCTGGGATTAATTGAAGCATTATTTAATCTGGGATTAAATGTGTTCGGAAGAGATAGAACACGATTAATTTGGAATTAATCGGTAAAATAAATTTAATAGTTAAATTTGATTTTTCTATTTAATTTATTCGTATGGGCTAAAATTAATATATCGGATATATTAATATGAATTGGATTTCATTACGAAATTAAAGTTGGACTTTAATACAAACGAACGGATTAATTTAGAATTAATTCGTAAACGAAGCTCGTAATATATTTGCGAGGAATCGTTATTTAATTATTTAATGACGAAAGTTCGTTTAATCGAATTAAATGGATCCGAGCCGCGGAAAATATCTTAGAGACCTTTCTTTTGAATTTTGAATTCAAAAGAGTGTGGGGCCTATTTCACATGTGTGAAGTGGTAGTTGAGAGAGTAGTTGGCAATTATGCCAAAACCATTTGCTTTTCAACTACATGGTTTTGGTTTTTGGAAAACCAAGACCCAACTACCAAATTTGGGTAAAAATGGTAAAACCCTTTACCAAACCTAACTCTCTCACTTCTAACACAACACTTGGAACAAAAATGAAAAACCCTAAGACACATTATGAGCATGAACTTGAAGCCTTCATTTCTTTGATTTTGTTGCAAAATCAACAAAGCTAGCACTTCAAGAAATCAACTAAGGTGATAGGGAAACCAACTCAAAGATTGGAATCAACACAAATAAAGGATCTTGGAGATCTTCATTCAAAATTTTAAAAGCTCAAATTCATTCAATGTAAGTAATTCTGCAACTTATAATGAATTTATGAACACCTTTTCTTGCTTATTAGATCCTTTGCATGTTCTAGGAACACTAACAACCCCATCAACGGTGGTGTAGTGGCGATGACATATGGCAAATTAAAGTTGATACTTTTGATGTGTGGGTACGATTTGACAATCTTTGCAATGGTTCCTTTATTCCCACCGCCAATATCCACCAATGATTTCAAGCAATCATACCCATCTTTATAACTTGACACTAATGTCTTTGCTACTGAACCTGTTAGAAGTCATGACATCATTAAAGATCTTATTGAACTTGTCATCTTGTGAAGCTATGACACTCATACTACAGCCATACGCCTATCAAAAGTAACACCGCCATCTTTGACACATCGACTTAGCGAAAGCCACAAACCGGTTATGTGTGAATGATTCTCGATTAGGAATAAAGGCCTCAAGCTATATACAGATTCAATAACAAGTTGTTACGATTAGTGTGTCAGTCCGTAAAGGGTCTCTCAACCGTCCGATGGATGATCTGCATTGAAGATATTTTTACGGACTGACAATCTCATGATACGTTCGAGGTAGGAGATTTCAGGACCTGATGGAGAGTCAATGGATGAAGCTATATCGAACAAGGTGATGGGGCTTGCCCATTTCAAGATAAACAGCAGCACGGTTAGTTAAGTAATAAATATCTTGATCAGCAAGCTCCAGAGCATAGGTATAATGTTCAATTGCTTTCTCAAATTCCTTTTTCTTATACGCCGCATATCCTGCCTCTTTCTCCTTCAATGCATTTTCTTTTCATACCTTCGCTTCCAACTCCTCATCCATCAACTCTATTGGTTTTGGCTCAGGTTTCTTAGTCTCCTCCGTAGCGGGCCCCGGTTTTCTTGGCAAATCATCCTTCTACATTTCCACACCATCACCACCAGTGAGCCCTTTAAGTCTCACGTTAATAAAATCCCAAAAGCTTGTATCACACGCTCTCGATGTCAGATTCGTCATTAATTTTACCCACATCTCGGTCAGGAAAAAGCGGAACCAAACAGATTTCTGGACGGCGGAGAACGTGATCCGAATGAAGTGGAAGCTGATGCTTTAGCATCTTCCAAGCCAGATTTGAGCGCCTTATGATGAAGATCAATTGGAATACAACATGTGGTTATCCGGAGCAATAGAGATGACTTCGATGAAGTGGCATACCACTACTTCGTAATCGCCTGACGAAATTGGCCTTGGCTTCGTTTGCCATGCCAACACGAAATTAAAGAAAGAATGAGAAGAATAATTGGCTCGTGATATATTATTTGAGCAGAGTGTTGCCATAATTATGCTTGGCCTATTAGTGACGTTTTTTTTATTAGGAGACATAAAAGCATGATTTGGTAGAGATGATAAGGTAGGGTTAATGGTGGGTGGATAAAAATTAGGTTTCAATAATTTTATAGATAAAGAAACATATATTAGGTAATGATTTATAATTGTGGGGTTAAGAATATAATGTAGATAAAAATAAAATAAAATAAAATAACTGAGGTATTACAGTTATACCTCTCTAATTATTTTTTACCTTAAGTACCATTGATTCTCTAATGAACGATTTATTCATAAGCATTATGAATATTAATCTTCCTATTCGTAATAGAAAGACTTGAGCGCTCTAATCATTCAAGTACCGAATCAACCCTTAAGGAAGATATTCATCTACTTCTTGCAAGAAGGAATGAACTTCATATCTATGTAAAATGTTTCCAGCTACACACCAAACCATGTCCCCAAAGATGATGTAGCCATTGGCTCACGTTTTACAGCAAGAATCTCAGACATCTCTGCTAGCAAGTAGCAGCTGGCTTTCTCATTGGATGCGACCCATTTCTAATAGGCATCGCGCATAGCTTGGCCAGAATTTCTGGCTGGCTCGGGAGGAAATTCCTCCGTTAGGACAAATTTAAGGTCTTCACAAACCAAGATGGCGTTCATGTTACTTTTCCATTTAACATAATTTTCTCCAATTAATTTTTCATTTGAGAGAATAACAATAATTGGAGAAACCATAGCTGAAATAAAATAAATAAACTTGCATTTAATATCCATTCATCGCATATTAAAATCATCAAACATTTAGGAATAAAATTAAACATGATGCATGAACCATGTAAAATGAATTAGAAACCTAAAAGAATTACTATGCCACGTAAATTTATCATCCCACAAATAAGTGTCGCCGTAGGGTAGGTCAAGTATTCGCATGATAGATCGAGACAATGTCAATTAATATATGTAGGAATAACTCTTATTCCTATATTAACTAACCACCGTTTGATTTGATCAAGGAATTTTGATTAACATATTAATCATTCCTTTGTGAGTGTAACCTATTGTGTCGAAACCCTTGGACTTAACTAGTGAAGTGTCGTCGTAGGGTAGGTCAGTTCACCAAATACATCTAGAGTTCCTATTCTATCGGAATCCAAACCTGATATTGATCCTAAATGGACACCATCCATAGGGGATAAAAACAAAGCTGTATCATGGCTCCTTTTGAATCTCACGTTTTCAGACTAATTAACGGAGATCACGGGATATATTGTGATATATCCCTTTCCCACTTACTATTTTAGAGTTTAAGGTTTCTATTACACTGGTATCTAATTTATTTAGATTATGTACGGTTAAAAACATAACTTAATTAATACTAGTGGATAATTAGTGATCTAACCAATTTTAACTCTTAAAATTTTATTCACTAATTCTGATTAGTCTCAACTAATATTTTACTTAATTAAAATAATTTAATTAAGTTTGTTTTAGTGACTTATTATATTTTAACACTTAAAATATTAGTTCATTAACAGGTTTAAAATTTAGAATTCAACAAATGGACAAATTTTAATTAAACATTTAATTTAATTTAAGCACGTTATAAATTCCAATGATACGTGGAATTGTATCCTAATGCATACCACATTACCGTTCATTCGGAATTGGCTATGGAATTTACGTTCGGGTTTCCATATGATATACCATGGGAAAACATAATGCACTCATAAGGTCTATAAGTATTGAACTTTGAATTTCCAATTTTAAACCATTAAACTAATTAAACTTATTAATTTGTTTCCATGAATATCATATTCCAATTTAACTCTTAAATTACATAAAATCATATTTTATTACTAGAATATACATGCATCTAAACATGTTATGGCATGTGAAAATGCAAAAGTATGCACCATTGTTATTCAAACATTTTGAAATTAATCATACATATAACTATAGGTGTTGCGACGCATTGTAGTGTAAAAACGAGGCATAATGTAAACTCTTCTCAGCGTCGCGACGTAACCTGTTTAGAGTCGCAATGCTCAAACATCAGGTATGTGCGTCAGGATACAACCTGATTAGCATAGCGACGCGATACGATGTCGAGTCATTTGCGACATCGGCTCTTCAAGTTACATATAATGTCACAACTTGAAATTTTTACATATGAAATAATATTTACAACACTTTGAAAAAATTTCGCCTTATGGTCTTACATTCCCAAAATCAAAATAACACAAAAATAAGAGCCAGAAAAAATTAACGATCAATACAATACATTCATCACATGAATCTAAAAATAAACATTCATCACATGAATATTAAAATATGCCTACTCATCACAACATGTTTACCAACAATTTATATCTCATAATCAAGTGGTTTGCCAAACAAATGCATGTGAAGTGGACTTAAAGATATGGCAATTAGGTATGTCCTAATAAACAAACATGTTGAAGATGAAAGAAAGTCACATAGGTTTGTCTATTTGATAATGCAAATAATATTATCCGAATGATGATATAATTATCTTATAATTATAAACACTTTATTATCTCATAATAAAAAATTCTTGAAAATATTATATTAAACTTATTTAATATAAATTTTCATTTGTGACAAATTATATTATTAATCCTATTAATAATATATAAATATATATATGTGAGTATATAATTAGACTATCCAATTATATTTAATTTGCTACAGTATATCGAGCTAGCACAGGGACCAAATGGACCTATAGTTCCGAGCTCCAATAATCCTGGAATATTAATTAAATTTTCTGAATTATTAACTTCAGGTTATTCTACTAAAAATCTGAAGCTGGACTATCATTGTCGTTGATGGAAAATATAAGCTGAACTACTTCGTTGTCCATCGATATAGTCATTGCATACAGATTGGCACTTCACGGGTATCTCATAATTAGAGCCAAGTCAAAATATTTGTTATACCCCTCTAATTATTTTTTACCTTAAGTATCAATGATTCTCTAATGAACGATTTATTCATAATCATTATGAATGTTAATCTTTCTATTCGTAATAGAAAGACTTGAACGCTCTAATTGTTCAAGTACCGAATAACCCTTAAGGAATATAT
>SKCR01000874.1:0-28642 GCA_019454045.1 Zanthoxylum bungeanum
AATGTTCCTTAGCATCTAGGCTTCCATATATGATATCCTTAGGTTATTTCTTTCTTTATTCTTTATGTTTTTGGTGATGGAAAGTTTGGTGAAGTTGTAGAGCATGTGTAATAAATAAAGTGTTTAACTATTGTAGTAATAAACACTCTTGTAAGGTTTATGAAACCAAGTTGCTATTCTAGAGTTGTTGACCCACTCTTAAATGACCTAGATTTGATCTTGAGTTGTTTCATTGTGTTGAGACTTGAATTGGATGAAAGATTGATGATTGAAACATTTGATTTAATGTAATTAGCCTAATTTGTCCAATTTGTGGAAATTGAAAAATTAGGGTTTCTAACTAATTCCAAATTTGGGGGTTTTCATATATGTTGAGCATTTGGGTGTGTATATGATGCATGCAAAGTTTCATGTTGATTGGATTTCATTGGATGAGTTTTGAAGCATGAAATGACCAAATGGCCAAAATGGAGCCAAGTGAGGCTCACGGCCTTGTGTGAGGAAATTGGGGATTTTGGTTGCTTTGGTGTTTTGATGTTTTGAACATCATAAGTTCATCTTAGAAATGATTTAGAATCATTCAAAATTGATTGGATCAATTTCGGACTAAAACGGACAAAAATACAAAGCAAGGGTATTTCGGTAAATTCACTTAAAATTGTTTTATTGAATTTATTTTCATAATTTGATTATTGGAATATTAAATAAATATGTTTATTTAATTTATCCGAGAAAAAGTTTTGAAATCTGAAAATCGGATTTCACACCGCTTCCGCTGCGTTACCGGACTCCCACCCCTAAATAACCCCTTCAAATTCATTTGCTCTTTCATTTCTTCTATTATCACTTTCTTTCTCATACTCTTATTTCCTCTCTAAATTTATTTTTCCTTAAATGTTTTGTTTGTTTGTTTTGTTTTGTATTTTATATTCACATCTAATATTTATTTATTTATTTTTGTAGGGGAATATGAGGATGAAGAAATGGTGGAAAATGATGATAATGAAGAAAATGAAAGTGAAGATGGAAAATTGTATTTTATCATTTTATATTTTTTTTTGTGATAAATTTTGTAATTTTAGTTTTATATCAATAAAATATCATTTTATATTTTTTATTGTGATAAATTTTGTAATTTTAGTTTTATATAATAAAAATGTCATTATTATAAATTTTTAGTAACAAATTTTTATAATTTTTATAACCAATTTAATTACTTTTGTAATGAAATTAGTTTGAGATTAATTTGTAATAATAATATTCTTATACCTTTTAGCGTCGAAATATTCGACGCTAAAGGTAATAAAATGATATATATTTTTTAATATTATATCACATTTAGCGTCGAATATTTCGACGCTAAAGGTCAACTTTTTGGCGTCGAAATTATTCGTCGCCAAATACATGTTTTAACGTCGAAATATTTTTGACGCAAAATATTGTACTTTAGCGTCGAAATTTTTTATTTCGACGCTAATTGTCTTTCTCGTCCAAGTTTTAACGTCGAAAATTTTCGACGCTAATAACCTTTAGCGTCAAAAATTTGTACTTTAGCGTCGAAAAATTTCGACGCTAAAAACCCTTTTTTTGTAGTGATCTATATAGGACTTCGTATGCCCGATTGAACGTATCTCACGTTCAATCAAACGTACTTCGTCTGGCGCGGCAAAATGTCGTGGTAAAGGTAGCCTTTAGGCATTTCCCTCGAATAGAGGACTTTTGACCCACACGATTAGCCCATGCACACTAGAATATCAATGCATGAATAAACAAATAAATAATATGGGACCCTGTATGCTCGATTGAATATATTTCACATCCAATCAAACGTATTTCGTCCGGCGCGGCAAAATATTGTGGTAAAGGTAGCCATTAGGCATTTCCCTCGAATAGAGGACCTTTACCCCACACGATTAGCCCATGCGCACTAGATATCAATATAAGGGTAAACAAAGAAATAGCATGCGGAAGGTAAATAATTGAATAATAAAAGGCGCGGCAAAATATTGTGGTAAAGGTAGCCTTTTAGGCATTTCCCTCTAATGGAGGACCTTTAAACCAACGTAATTAGCCCATGCGCACTAGATTACAATGTATGAATAATCAAGTAAATAATATGGGACCTCGTTTAACCTCTGTTTTAAAATTTTAGTCTTGCTCCAAAACCCTGCTCCCATCCAAAGCCCATACGCACCCATCCAAAACCCTAACACAACCAAGAAACCCTAACCCTAGCTCACCACTATATAAAGACCACTAAACTAAACCGTAATCGAGGCAGCGTCGCCCACCTCTATGGCATGTCTACACACGAGCCGTAGGATTGGTATCGACTCAGTAAGTCGATGTTATTATTTTCATGTTTTTCTGATTTTAGATGTTTTATAAATTAAATTTAAATTTCAAATGAATATTGAGGTTGGACTTATATAACTATGTATTGGCGTATTAGCGGTTTTCGCCGGGGGCGCAGCGGAATGTGAAAAATCAAATTTTTCGAATTTCAAAAAATTTTCTTTGTACTATTAAAATAAACTATTTATTTTAATATTTAATCCCAAATCAAATTTGGAATTACCCAAATAACCCAAAAATTGAAAATTACCAATTTAGCAAACTTTTTGCATTTTGCTCATTTTAGTCCAAAAGTGTCAATTACACATTTAAGTGTTTCCAAAACACTGCCAAAATGATTAATATACATCAATGTACCCAATTTAATCTATAGAATGAAAAGTCCCAATTTTGGAATAAGGCATAAACCCTAGAAATTTCAATTAACCAAATTTCCATCAAATTGGCTTTCAATCTAACATTAGATTAATCATTCCAACATTTTTAAAGTCTCACCACATTCAAAAACACCCAAGAACAATTCTAGATTTCTATAAAGTGGCATAAAAATTCTAGAATGCCAACTTTGATTTCCTATATCAAATTGAACTCAAATAACAATTATTAAGTTCAAAGAATCATCACACATGCATTTAATATTCCCAACAAGCATCCAACGAGTAAAAACCCAAATTCAAGAGAGGGAAAACATTATACATCATATGTATTATCAAAAATTCAAAAGAAATATTTTCCAAGCTAAAAGATTAATAAAACATACCTTAAATTTGAATAATCTTTAAGCTTTTGCTTGAATTTTTAATCATTCAATTTTTCTTTCTCTCTTAGGTTTCTTTTCTCTCTTTGTCGTTGTTGAAGAAATGGGAATAGTACCCATTTCTTTGTGTTGGCTAATTCTTGTAGCTAGTGGGAGAGAGAAATTAATTTTTTTTTTTTAACAAAACAATTTGATTAAATAAAAACAAATATCTAATCTCACTACCATTGTTTCCAACAATGCCACATGTCAATATAATAAAGCATCATACACATGTCTAATACATGTTAAACATATATTTTTTTTAATTCCTAATACATATATTTAATAAATTAATAATTTAATAATTTAATTAATTAATCCATTTAATCAAATGTATAATGTATTTCTACATTTACAACAAATGTTAAAATACATTCAAGGTTGACATATAATCCAAAACTATTCTGCAACGACCCCAAATATTTTTTTTAGTTTGACTAGGGGACGCAGGGGATTTTCTTTTCCAGGCACCAATGAATAATTTTGGGATCGACTTAGAGACAATAGACATCAACTTAATTATGGGCCTAAATTAGTCTAACTTAATATTATTTAATTTTAGCCCAAAATTTTCCTTTGTTTATTAACTAGGCCTAACAAAATTAAAAGAAGTAAAAGAAAGAAAACCCAAGGCCCAACAAACTAAATTACCTAGACTTTTCTAGAAAATGGGTTAAGTAAATGGTGAAAAATATAAAAACAAAAAAACAAAAAACAAAAACAAATAGTGAAAATCTTGTTATTCATTTTTTTTGTCTTGGTCGTGAGAGTGAGAGAGAGAATGAGAGAAAGTTTACAATTTTCTTGGCAAAAATTTGAAGCTTAACAAGAGTAATCCATCCAAATAAACCCAAGAAGAAGAAAAAGAAGATCAATGGGCATTATTAGGGAAGGAGAAGGTTGATTAGAGGTAAGAAACATTTGACCCAAATTTTTAAGTTGTAAGTTATGAAGTTTGGGTGTTGGTAGTTTGTTGAGAATGTGGTAGTATTATGATTATTGGAGGTTGTTGGTTTAGAAATTCATGTTTGGAAAAACCTTTGATTTTCTATTCTAGTTAGAGCATTATGTAAAGATATAGGAAATCTTGGTGTTGTTGGGATGTTGGAAATATAGTATGATGATAAATTATTTGCTGGAAGTGCTTGTGATTGTGTTGAAATGAGGTTTAGGGGTAAACCATGGAAGAAACGCATTATGGTTCTGAAAATAGTAACGTATCGCGACGCGCCAAGCTTCGCATCGTGACGCGCACGAGGTAGAAGCCTGTATTTGGGACGATGAAGTCGTGTCACGACGCAGATAGGCCAGCGTCAAGACGCATTCCCAAAACAAGAATTGTTTTCTAAAGTCGCGATGGGTGACTAAAAGTTTAAAATTTATTTGTTTTATATTTCACCAAAAGGGGTAAAGGACATTTTAAGGAATTTAATTTAATTTCGAACCCTATTTGTAACTTATGTTCTAACTCAGCTTATTCCAAATAGATACTTTACAGGAACCGCGTTCTCCCCCAGCGACGTGAAGCAGAGTTGACCGGACTTAAAATCTATGAGTGTATATTTTTCTATTAAATTGATTTATATTTACTTGTTATTGATTGAGATTTATTTTTAAATGTTTAGGGCATTAGCTTTATTGAATTATCAGTTATTTCTTATGTAAGGAAGTTTTAGAAAATTTTAAGATTTTATAGCATGAGTTTTTATGTTTTTCGAGGCATAGGGGAAAAACCACCTCAGCGGTGACTTATGGAATTGACGAACAGAGTGTTAAGGATATTCCATATACCTAACTTGTGGATGGGCTATATGTACATGTGATAAGTGGTAAAACTATCACTATTTCCCACTCATTTAACTTAATATTTTGTATAGTTTCTTGAGTTTTGTGAATGTTTTGATGTGTTTTGTGTTATTTTGTAGATAAATAAAGTTTCAGACATTCTGGAGGTGATTGGAGCAAAACTGTGAAATTTGGTGAAATTTGGCAAAAAGGGTATTTTGGTAATTTTGGCGTCCCGACACAAAGGGTATTTTGGTAATTTTGGACATCCCGACACCAAAATAAAGTTTCAGGACATTCTGGAGGTGATTTGGAGCAAAACTGTGAAATTTGGCAAAAAGGTATTTTTGTAATTTTGGGCGTCCCGACACCGAGGGTATTTTGGTAATTGCACCGCATGCCACGTGTCAAAAATTCAACGAGCCATTTTTTTTAGCCACCATGCCACGTGTCGAAAATTCAGCGATCCAAAAAAATAAATAAATAAATAATAAAATAATAAAAAAAATTAATCCAGAAAAATAATAATAAAAAATTAGATTTTTTGCCTATAATAGATTTTGAATTTTTTAGTTTCAATGTACCTCATCCTCTGAAATCCTTATAAATAAAAGAGAGTTCTTCTTCTTTTTCTTTTATATTCAGTTTTATTTACGCTTTGTAGTAGTAATTCCTATCCATCTATGAGTGGGTAACTTCTCTATGCTGAGGTAATAAGGTAATACTTTTACTTTTACTATTTAGATTAATCTCCCTTAAAATATAATATATAAACTATTTAAAACCTGACTTAATAAAGGATATCGCCATTCTGGACGGTCGGTTATTCAATTTAAATTGGTTAAAACCTGACTTAATGAGGATACCGCCATACTGGACGGTTGGTTTAAGTTTATATTTTTGTTCCGCCTATGGCTGGTATATTTGAATTTGACTTAATCAGGATACCGCCATTCTGGACGGTTGGTTTAAAATATCACAAGATTATATCTATTATTTTATGGGAGATATCTAAATAGTAAATAGTAGAAGTTAATTCCTTTTACCTTAGCATTTTATTTATTTTTCTGCATTTACTTTTTAGTAATTTTTATGTTTTTTTTATTTGTACTAACTGTGTTATAACTAAGTTAGTTTCTAGGTTGTGATGAAATCTAATATCACCGGTTTATAAGAGGTTATTTTATAATTTGAGTAATTTAAAGGTTTACTTATTAAGTCTTAAATGCTTCTTGTTGTTTGATCACCAATAAGATTAATGTGGTAAATCTAAAATGAAATAGACATAGGGATTTTAGGTTTCAACCTTTGACTTAATTGCCAACGATCTTCCTTGAGGATAGATAACCCTTTAATAGATTTCCTTACAGGATAGACATATACCTGTTGGGCGGGGGTAGCCATAATTAGACTTAAACTTAATGAATCCAGATAATTTAGTTGACATAGACATATTGTTCAATTGATTAAACTGGGTATTTGTGTCTGGCCATCGACAGATGCTTTCACATAAATTCATGTTCCAGGTTAGTAAACTGATTTATTACACAACTTAAATAATCACTTCATCTTTAAAAATATAGAATGATTCACAACCCTAGATCTTTGAGTCTTTTATTTCCTTAGTATTTTCTTTTGTCTTTTTATCTTTTTATTTATTTAGCAAATCTACAAATCAAATCATTCAACCAATCAATTCCCTTCTCCCTCAATTAGATATTTGTAAATAAATAGTATCAACTATTAATAACAATAGTAGGAATTAAGTCCTCATGGGATCGATATTTTTATACTACTTGAACGATACGTGCGCTTGCGTTATACATGTGTGTTTACGCCGTCAAGTTTTTGGCGCCGTTGCTGGGGACTTATATTTCTTGAGTTATTAATTTTGAAGCTATCTAATTTACTTGTATCTAATTTTCTTTGTTTTTTTTATCTGTACTTTTTATTTATTTCTTTTGTTTTCAGGTGATTGAAAAAATGGAACATTTTGAAACATTACGAGCTTTACCAGAAAAAGATACACCCCATGTCCGGGAGCAACAGTCGGTTTTCTGAGGCCTGTTGTCCAGCCTAGCAATTATCACTGGAATTCAGAACCAAGCAATACTACATTTGCTCATCAAAATGAAATGGGGAATGTGTAATATGTGATGGTAACCACCCAAGCGATCAATGTATTTACCTTTAAGAGTGGCATAATTATTGGAATCATTCAAGGTACGTAGAATCATCACATTTTCCATCTTATCCATCATCTATCTACGATCTTCATCAAGACCAGATCCATCAGAGGAAGATCAGTTGAATGACATGCTAAAAGATTGGCTCGAGAAACGAGAAGCTCAATTTGATGTACAAATTCAGAGTCAAGCAGCGTCTATACAGAGGATGACAGATCAAGTTAGACAACTAACAGACAACCTGAATCACATATCTCACGGAGCAAATTCAAATAATACTGAAGAAGCCTTCGAATATTCTGAGATTCATCATGACATCATAACAGAGGACGAGGCTGAGCAGTATCAAGAATTAGAGGTATCAGTTCAGGAACCTGCACCAACAAAGTTTCAATTTGATTTTTATTATTCTGACTCTAACGAGGATGAAGAAGTTGAGTTTCTTGTACTAACTGCACCAACAAGGAAGGATGAAACTTTCCATCCTCAGAATGTAGATCTTGGAGAATGCTTTGCACTAATGCTTGAAGACGATCTACCTAAGCCAATCAGTTCACTCAGATCAGAGGATGAAGACCTAAAATCTGACATTTCTTTACATTCTCACATTGATATTTCAGGAGCATGTATTTCACAGATGACAGATGAAGAACTGAATACTGAGATCCTAAAATTCATCTGTGAAGAAAAGGTGGAGCAAGAAGCAGAGCAAATAGAGGAGCAATTGTCAGACAAAATTAAAGATACAGTGAATTCAGGCGAAACATCACTGTTTTGGGGAGTACAATTTAGAGATATTACTTGACAGAATGGAAATTCCATTCCAAGTCAAGCACCATACAAGACCTCCTGATTTTCTTTCTTTCTTTTCAGGAATCACTGGAGCAACAAATATTAAAAAGGTGGCACAAGCACTGAATGAGACAAAATTCTTTTTACCACCTTACTGTTGGAAGAGACCCTTCAAAAGCAACGCACATGGGAATGTCTTTAGTAGGAAATCCAAAACGACGCTGAAACCGCCTTGACAGATGGATTTCAGTCACGTCTGGCTGAAGACGAAAAATTTAGCGCTAGCAGGGAGGCAACCCATGCAATTTATTATATTTTGTATATTTTGTGTATACATGTTGTAGAGTTTTGTGTGTTATTTTTGTAGGAAAAGCTCAACGAAAGCATAAGACAGAAGGAATGGTGTTTGGCAAAGATAAAAGATAATTCATTAGTGATGGATGAGTAAGGAATGAATTCTTGAGACGCATCCTAATGAATTTATATTAAGCGAATGGCGTATTGAGTACACAATTCCGTTGCCTTAATTATTGCTTTGATTTGTTTTTCTTTTATTTTTATCTTTATTTTCGCCGACAAGATTTATACCTTTTTGACTATCATGATTTATTTTAAACGTTCATCTAATAATTGTGATTTGGCATGTACTAGTGCTATTATATTACTCACCCATTTCAGGTTCTATAAATTTAGCTCGTCATTTCTCTCTTTGACACATCTTGATATACATTCACTTAAGAGAGAGAAAATGGAAGCAACATCACAGCAGAGATTCAGAAGAATATGTGTTTTCTTTGGATCTAATTCTGGTAACAAACCAGAATTCATTGAGGCTGCGAAAGAATTGGGGCGAGTGATAGCTGAGAAGAATATGCACATAGTATATGGCGGTGGCAATCTTGGATTAATGGTAATTATTTCAAAAGTAGTTCAGGATGGTGGCAGACATGTTTTGGGAATCATTCCAAGACCTTTAGCAAATGAACAATTAATCGGACCCACAAATGGTGATGAACGCATCGTATCAGGTATGTCCGAACAAATTCAGGAAATGATCAATACAGCAGATGCGTTTATTGCATTGCCAGGAGGACTTGGAACATTTGAGGAACTGTTCACAGTAGCATCATGGGCACATTTAAACATCCATCGTAAGCCCATTGGGTTACTAAACATTGAGCATTTTTTCGATTTTCTGTTTGTTTTCCTTGCGGAAGCAAAGAGACATGAGTTCGTCACGAAATCAGTAGAAGAGATTTTCCTGACTGCTACAAAGGCAGAAGAATTGATTGACCAAATCCTTGCCTTTGAACCAAAACTATATCTCATTCTCTCCAAGTTTGACTGGTCAGACAGCGATCATGGAAAGAAGCGCAAATTGGACATAGATCTTAACCTTTAATTTTCCTGTAGAATTTCAGCTAATCAGGTACTATCTTCTAAACTCTTCTTCTACTGTTTAAGACATTGGGGACAATGTCTCATTTAGGTTTGGGGTGAGGGAATTAGTTGATTAGTATATTGTTTATAGTTTGTGTTATTTTTAGTCCAAAATTTTTTTGAAAAATACAAAAAAAATTGAAAAATTTTCAAAAATTACAAAAATATTTTGCATTTTTATTTCACTAAAAAAAATCATATTTAAAGGTAGGTGATGGTTTGGTGTCTTCCTTCACTCACTACCTTCTATAAGGAAAAGCTGTGAAGGCACCTAGATAATCATTCACCAGTAGCTTGTTGTGATAGACTAGTTTGGAGGACTCGTTGTTTATTCCTGTCACCAAGCGATAAGAGCCTAAGAGGCTTGGGTACTTAAGCGAGCCTCGCTCCACCCTCCCTCTGGGGAATCTACAACGGGAATTCCATTCGACAGTTAGTCACACACCATGACCAGTAGAAGTTATTTCTTTATGTTTATGGTTTTTATAAAAAGGTGAAATTGATAAGAGATAGCTGTGTAAGGAATTCTCACTCCTGAGACGTATTTCAAACCCATTTTTTCGAAACAAGTTAATTTTTGTTTATTTCTTTTGAATTATTTAATTTGTAAATTCTCCATAAAACTGACTAAAATGGATCTTCATATACTTAGTTGGCAGGTATTATCAACATACATAATAACATACGGACATGAGATAAAATTGAAAAGATTGTAATATTCAGTACTACAGTTTAATTGGAGAAGCATCTCAAAAAAAGTGATGGAATAAAAAAAAATTACATCTGAGATCTGAGTTATTAAGTCTGTAAGGGTGTTTTAACACCTAGTGCCCTAAAACCAACTGGTTTGGGAGTCATTGGCCCAAAACTCGTTACATGGATCAAAAATGATGATATATATATATATATATATATATATATATATCTGAAGTCTGGGTAATTAAGTCCGTAGGGGTGTTTTAACACCTGATGCCCTAAAACCAACTGGTTTGGGAGTCACCGACCTAAAGCTCGCTACATAGATGGAAGATATTGTATATAAATAAAAAATAGAGAAAAAAATCGAAGAAAAAAAATCAGAAAAATCAGAAAATTTATTCCATTACTACAAAAGATGTGAACTTTGATAAAACTTTAGGACAAAAATATTATTCTCTTATCAACTGCACTTATGACTGTTGTGGGCAAAAATGAGTTGAATAAAACTTTGTTAGCTGTGTATATGAAGAAATGGTAAAAATAATCGGAGAATTTACTTATTCAGTAATTAGAATGAAACAAAACAACTAGTAAACTTGGAGTAGAAGTTTCATCTAATTAGTCACTAACTTCTTTATTCTCTTTTCTCTTGTCTTTTTGCTTTTGTGTGCATTAGTTTCACTTCCTTTTTACTTTTATAAAATGTTTGTGGGTATCATTGCTGTAAACCCTCACGAGACTACAACTCGTCCACTAGGGACACCTAGGGGTTTAAAGGCTTGTTGCATATGCTAAATGCAATCGTGATCCCTACGAAAGTGGCTTAGTTAAATTTTATTATGTTATTTTATTTTGCTCGAGGACTAGCAAAATGTTAGGTTTGGGGGTGTGATGAGTGGTAAAACTATCACTATTTCCCACTCATTTAACTTAATATTTTGTATAGTTTCTTGAGTTTTGTGAATATTTTGATGTGTTTTGTGTTATTTTGTAGATAAATAAAGTTTCAGAACATTCTGGAGGTGATTTGGAGCAAAACTGTGAAATTTGGTGAAATTTGGCAAAAAAGGTATTTTGGTAATTTTAGGTGTCCCGACACAAAGGGTATTTTGGTAATTTTGGACATCCCAACACCAAAATAAAGTTTCAGGACATTCTGGAGGTGATTTGGAGCAAAACTGTGTGAAATTTGGCAAAAAAGGTATTTTGGTAATTTTGGGCGTCCCGACACCGAGGGTATTTTGGTAATTGCACCGCATGCCACGTGTCAAAAATTCAACGAGCCGTTTTTTTAGCCACCATGCCACGTGTCGAAAATTCAGCGATCCAAAAAATAAATAAATAAATAATAAAATAATTAAAAAAAAAAATCAGAAAAATAATAATAATAAATTAGATTTTTTTGCCTATAAATTGATTTTGAATTTCTTAGTTTCAATGTACCTCATCCTCTGAAATCCTTATAAATAAAAGAGAGTTCTTCCTATTTTCTTCTTATATTCAGTTTTATTTACGCTTTGTGGTAGTAATTTATCCATCTATGAGTGGGTAATTTCTCTATGCTGAGGTAATAAGGTAATACTTTTACTTTTACTATTTAGATTAATCTCCCTTAAAATATAATATATAAACTATTTAAAACCTGACTTAATAAAGGATGCCGCCATTCTGGACGGTTGGTTATTCAATTTAAATTGGTTAAACCTGACTTAATGAGGATACCACCATACTGGACGGTTGGTTTAAGTTTATATTTTTGTTCCGCCTTATGGCTGGTATATTTGAATTTGACTTAATCAGGATACCGCCATTCTGGACGGTTGGTTTAAAATATCACAAGATTATATATTATTTTATGGGAGATATCTAAATAGTAAATAGTAGAAGTTAATTCCTTTTACCTTAGCATTTTATATTTTCTGCATTTACTTTTTAGTAATTTTTATGTTTTTTTTTATTTGTACTAACTATGTGTTATAACTAAGTTAGTTTTCTAGGTTGTGATGAAATCTAATATCACCGGTTTATAAGAGGTTATTTTATAATTTGAGTAATTTAAAGGTTTACTTATTAAGTCTTAAATGCTTCTTGTTGTTTGATCACCAATAAGATTAATGTGGTAAATCTAAAATGAACTAGACATAGGGATTTTAGGTTTCAACCTTTGACTTAATAGCCCACGATCTTCTTGAGGATAGATAACCCTTTAATAGATTTCCTTACAGGATAGACATATACCTGTTGGGCGGGGGTAGCCATAATTAGAACTTAAACTTAATGAATCCAGATAATTTGGTTGACATAGACATATGGTTCAATTGGATTAAACTGGGTATTTGTGTCTGACCATCGACAGATGCTTTCACATAAATTCATGTTCCAGGTTAGTAAACTGATTTATTACACAAACTTAAAATAATCACTTCATCTTTTAAAAGATATTAGAATGATTCACAACCCTAGATCTTTGAGTATTTTATTTTCCTTAGTATTTTCTTTTGTCTTTTTTATCTTTTTATTTATTTAGCAAATCTACAAATCAAATCATTCAAGCAATCAATTCCCTTCTCCCTCAATTAGATATTTGTAAATAAATAGTATCAACAATTAATAACAATAGTAGGAATTAAGTCCTCGTGGGATCGATATTTTTATACTACTTGAACGATACGTGCGCTTGCGTTATACGTGTGTGTTTACGCCGGTCAACATGTATTTGTAATATTTTCATTAATTAATAAAATGGAAATCTTTATTATACGTGTCTTACATAGATTATATAAATCATCAAACACTGTAATAAAGCCCTTGGAGTAATAATATGATAGCTTCCACGCCTTATGAGAATAATTGCTCTTAAAAGTTCATGGTCATAGTTTTGTGAATAATTTGGGCGTTCACAAAGCGGAGAGACTAGCATGAAGATATGATCCGCCCTTAAGTGGAGTGCCCGATCTCATAGGCTACTAGCGGAGATCCGCCCGCTTGGTGTATCACATGGATGCATGAGTTGCTCGTGTCCATCGAACTAACCGCCGAAAGTTTTCACATGGAGTGTTTATCCCATGTGTCCGTGAGAACTTTCTTGTATCGATTGTATGACTAGTCCTTAGACTTGAGGTCTTTACAATCTTATGTGTGGATCAAATAACTTTGACATTCTCCTTCCCCGGTTCAAAAGATTAGGTCATAAGGGTATGATTGGGTCATTTGTTGAAACACATGAAGTTTGTAAAGATACAACAGAGAATCGCCACTCTCTCGGATAATATTTTCTTATAAGAGTAGTATTTCAGTTCGCGGGTTGATATGTGTGATCAGTGCTTGAGACTATGGCCGCAGTGGAAGAATCATGTGAGATTCTTGGGTTAGCACGATTCATGACACTATCAACATCATACCTTTGACTATATGGGTAGACATTTTCCATACCCTAGGTCAAACGGTGGGGATACAGTGAGGCGACGGACCGTATCATATGTAAATCGCATACAGAATGGGTATGTATATCTTTCCTTCTCATTTGAGGGCCTTGGCATGTTGCTAGATGTCAGCCTTGGTCATTGAAATTGAACGACCATCTGATCGGAGGATAATTTATGTTCGATTAAATTATCACGATTCATTTCATGTCAAACTTGAGGGGAACCCAAAAGCTCACACACAACAAAGTCAAAATCAATGGTTAACAGTGCACAATACAAATTTAACAGCATATATGATTGCTGTAGGAATTGTTCATAAATGCTTCAATGTGTTTAATTATTGAACACATCATTTATGAGGTTCCATAGTGGCTTAGGGATTGGTGAATGACGATAGGAGTCACTTTGGGAATTGGAATAAATAAATAAATAAAAATGTGAATAGTATTTTTTTTATTTGTTATTTGTTTTGAATTCCAATTCAGCCCAAACTCTTATTAGAGATTTATAATCTCATTAAACCACAAAATTAAGATCCAATGGCTAAGATTAAATTAACATTTATCCCACATCGGATCTTAATTACTTTTGTTGTCTTTGGAACATCTATATAAACCCAATGAATTCTTTACAAATTTTTGCACCAAACCTTCATATCTTGGGTTTATATAAGTGAGCAACTCTAAAGTTTAACAGTAAGCCACTGATTTTGAGGATTCTTAAGTCTAATTGACTAGAGGAACCTCGAGTTAAAATTTTTGAGGTATTTGCTTAGGCTAGCACCAAGGGCAAAATACATGTGCACTCAAGGCGTAGTCTTGCTGTTGAGTTTTGGCTTTGGTGTGTGCACCTTTGGAGGCCACACACTGGGTGGCTCTTTGAAAGTGAAGAGCTTGCTGAGTTCGAGAAAAACTTGTAGATTTGAGGGAGGACTAGATGAGTCTTCGGTTCAAGTAAGTATTTTTCTTTCTCTATTTTAATTAGAGTTCTTATGATAGTTAGCATGTTTAGGTTTATGTTCTTTACATGTTTTATGAGTTTTTATGCTTAGAATATATAGTAACATGCCTAGGCTTGTAGAATAATCAAAACAAATGGGTCTTAGGCAAAGGGATAGCGACATCATAATTTGACTTTTTCTTGATTTTCGCTGCGCACTCGCGGCCGCTTCCCAACACAGAGAACGTGTGCACACGTAGTTCAGGGCTAGGGGGACGGTGATACGTAACGCCTCTATACCCTAGTTTCATATTCAGGTAGTAGCATGGATCAGCACTGCCGGTTCTAGTTCAGTGGCTTGGGGGACTGCGATACCTAACGCCCCAAGACGACTAGTTAGTCGTATGAGGGGACGGGGATACGTAACTGATGAGTGGTAATTATATCACTATTTCCCACTCATTTAACTCAATATTTTGTATAGTTTCTTGAGTTTTGTGAATATTTTGATGTGTTTTATGGTATTTTGTAGATAAATAAAGTTTCAAGACTCTCTGGAGGTGATTTGGGCCCAAAACAGTGAAAATTGGAAAAAATGGCATTTTCATAATTCTGCGCGTCATGACGCGCAAGCCTATGGCGTCGCGACGCATAACATGCACCAAGACTTGCTAACGTGCGCCGGGTCCACAAGTCAGAATCTGAGAAATTTGACTTCGCTAACGTGCGCCGTGCCACGTGTCACCATCACAGCCGATTTGCTAACGTGTGACGTGCCACGTGTCATCATCCTACGGTGCCGACAGTCACGTGTCACCATGTGTCGCCACGTGTCACTCCACGTCATCGTCCACATCACCAGTTGACCGAGTCAACGTGCCACGTCACCACCACGTCATCATCAGCCAATCACAGCGTGCCACGTGTCATCATTTTATGGTGCCGACAGTCACAATCGCCACGTCAATGCCATGTCAGCTCAATTATTACTCACTTATCCGCAATTGACACGTGGCAGATAAGAATATGAAATCAGCCAATCACGAGCCCCCACATGTCGCAATCATTGAGCTCCCAACCGCCTTGCCACGTGTCACCTTATCGTCTTATCCAGAATCTCACCCGACGAACCAGAAGCTGCCACGTGGAAAACACGCGCATCGCGATGCCGACCCCCTACTGACGCCTATAAATAGAGCTCGAAATTTCAGTTGTAGATGTACCTTCCTCTCTGAATTCTCTGATGTAAATAGCGAGTTTTCTATATAGTTTCTTTTAAATTTTAGTTTTGTAATTAATTTTTAATTACGTTCTGTAATAATAGTAATTTACTTTTTTACTTTTTACAGTTTTTACTATTCACCATGAGGAGGTAACTTCCCCCTGCTAGGGTGAAAGGTAATTCTTTTACTATTGCTATTTAGATTAATCTCCCTTAAATATAATATATTCACTATTTAAAATTTGACTTAAAAATGATACCGCTATATTGGTCGGTTGGTAATTCATTTTAATATGGTTTAAACCTGACTAAGTAAGGATACCACCAGATTGGTCGGTTGGTAATTAAATTTTCTTACCGCTAGATTCATTTTACTATATGGCAGGTTTATTTTTGTACCGCCTTTATGGCTGGTTGGACTTAATTTGACTTAATCAGGTTACCGCCTATATGGTTGGTTGGTAAAATAATCACAAGTTAATATATTATACTAAGGGAGATATCTAAATAGTAAATAGTAAAAGTTGATCATTTTACCTTAGCATTTTATTTTATTGTAATTTACTTTTCAGCTTTTACTTTACCGCAATTACTTTTCAGCATTTTTACTTTATGTCTTTTACTTTTATCTTTTTACTAGCTCTAGTTATGTGTCGTAACTAAGTTAGTTATCTGGGGTTGTGATGAATTCTAATATCACCGGTTTATAAGGGGTTATTTTATAGTTTGGGTAATTAAAGGTTTACTTATTAAGTCTTAAGCTTAATGCTTCTTGTTGTCTGATCACCAATAAGATTGATGTGGTAAATCTAAAATAAACTCGACAAAGGAATTTTAGGTTTCAGCCTTAGACTTAATAGCCCACGATCTTCCTTGAAGATAGATAACCCTTTAATGGATTTCCTTACAGGATAGACATATACCTGTCGGTCGGGGGTAGCCGTAATTGGAACTTAAACTTAATGAATCCAGATAATTTGGTTGACATAGACATATGGCTCAATTGGGTTAAACTGGGTATTTGCGTCTGACCATCGACATAGGCTTTTGCATAATTTAGTGTTCCAGGTTAGTAAATCGATTTAATACACAAACATAAAATAACCACTTCATCTTTAAAATGATATGGGAAGAAATCACAACCCTAGATAGTTTTTAATATTGAATTTTCTTAAACCTACCTTCGTGCAATTTTATTTACTTGTTTTTAAATTATCTCAATTTCAAATCAATCAATCAACATGTTAGATACTAGTAATCATTTTACCTTATAAAATTAATAGATTAGGTATTAAGTCCTCGTGGGATCGATATTTTTATACTACTTGAAAGATACATGCGCTTGCGTTATACGCGTGTGTTTACGCCGGTCAAGTTTTTGGCGCCGTTGCCGGGGACTTATTTTTCATTCACTATTAGTTTAGAGGTTAGATACCTTTACTTGTATCTAATTTCTTTTTACTTATTATTTTTGTTTTCTTGTGTTTCAGGTTCTCAGAAACTTCATGAGACGAACCAGAAGCTTTGAACTCCGACCGCTTGACCTAGAAATTGAAAGAACCATCAGACAGTTGAGAATGGAAAGGCGAGAAGGCCAAGAAGCTTTAGTCAACATAGAACCTGAACATTTGGAGGTTGCACCACCAGTTCCCATTCGAGACAGAACCATTCGGTGGTTGACAGACTCATTTCTTGTATTGTACTTCCTCCCTTACCAGCAAATACATGTGACATCAAAACATGCATTCAGATGATTCAACAGTCAGTTCAGTTTGGGGGGAATGCAACTGAAGATCTTAATGCCCACATCAGTAACTTCCTGGAAGTTTGCGGCACTTTCAATTACAACCGAGAAGCTGAAGAAGCAATGAGACTGCGTATTTTCCCATACTCCTTGAAGGACATAGCTAAAGCTTAGCTACATTCACTACCAGCAGGTTCCATCACAACTTGGAACACTTTAGCCACCAAATTTCTTGCAAAATACTTCCACCAGCCAGAACTAGAAAGCTGAGGAATGACATCACATTGGGAACACAGGATCTGGGGCGACGCATGCTGTCCCGGGCTCGCGGCCCGGTCGGGAGTACGGAATAGCCACGGGGACTAAACCGGAGAATAATGGAGTCGCCACCCGGTGTGAACCGGGAAAATGAGATTTAAGGCCGCACTCACCCCTCGCAATGGAAGACCTCAAACCGTTGGGTTCGGAATGGTCCCTTACTTATGTCACTTGTAATGAAAGGATTTATGTAATAATTTAATCAAGTTTAAGTAACACTTATTTCCGAGAGTATCATGCTTCTAAATTCACATGCATACATCAACAAGTTCATCACAACATGCAACGTCACATGGCAATCTCATGAACATTTCTCAATCATATGATAGGGAAAACTAAGAACAACCTAATCATGCTTGAGTACTATCTCATGAACATATTAACCAAATAACATGCTAATAGCCTAATCATGCTTGAATATCATCCCAAGAACACATCGAATGGATAAATGCATGAATACAAATAATATGATTGGCTACATAATGCAAGGGAGATCACCCAAAAGGCAGTTGTGCATGAAATATGATGAGACAGACTTAGTTCAGTGTGTGCGTGTTGTGTAGCGTTCGTAAATGCGTTCGAACGGTAAACAAAAAGTTCGCGTTCGTGTAGCGTTTGATAACGCGTTCGAACGGTACCAGACCTGATGATACAAATTGCATGCGCGTTCGAGTAGCGTTTGTAAAACGTGTCCAAACGGGAAACAGAAGGTTCGCGTTCGTATAGCGTTCGATAACGCGTTCGAACGGATCCAGACCTGATGAAACAAAATGCATGCGCGTTCGAGTAGCGTTTGTAAAACGCGTTCGAACGGGAAACAGAAGGTTCGCGTTCGTATAGCGTTCAAAAATACGTTCGAACGGGAACAGACCTGATGAACAAAATGTGACGCAATACATACATAAAAAAGAAAATAGTGAAATACGAAGTGCGGCAAAGCATCGTGACGAAGGATTTTAACCTCTCCAATTAGAGGACCTTTCATCGCACTTACTAAGCCCATGCGCTTATCTCAATGCATATAAAAATAAAGACAATAACCTTAGACTTAGTATATCCGATTGAACATATCTTATATCCAACCGAACACACATCAACCGGCACGGCAAAACATTGTGGTAAAGGATTTTAACCCCTCCAAATAGCGGACTTTTAATCCGACTAACTAAGCCCATGCACTCGATTGAATCATGCATACAAAAGTAACATGCATAATTCAAATAACGAAAAATAAATAAACTGAAGCAACACAAAACAAAAGAGTGTGCCGTTTACTCAAGTGGTACGTGGAGTTGTATCCCGAGTACAGATCATACAACCGTCCATTCGGAATCGGCTATGAAATTTGTGTCCGGGTTTCCATCCTATATACCACGAGAGGCGACACATTTTCCATTTCATTCAAGCCACAACATGCATCCACAAACGACTCTCATGCGAATAGAATTCAATAAACAATCAAAAGACGAATATAAACTAATGAGAAAAGTGCCATCAGGTCTAACCTTTTAAATCACCTCTCGGATGTACGGTACATGATCGTCGGAAGGGTGGAAGCTCCGCAACTCTTCCGGTTCACTGGTTCACTGCTCTCGTTCGTTGTCTTACTGTTTTGAGTCGTCATTCTCCGTATTTTGCTGCTGGTTTGGACTCCGATTCGCTGCCGTTTTGCTACTGTTCTGCTGCTGTATTTTAGTTACTGTTGTTGGGATGTTTTGGCTACTGTTTTGGGTGTGATTTTCGGTGGTATTATGGTGTGGTTCGGGGGGCTATTTTGTGTGTGTGTTTAGGGCTGCTGAATACGTGTTTTAGGGCTGCTGTATGGGCTATTTTTTGGTGATACAAGGTTTCTAAATGGAGGTCTGGTTTTCGGTGATTAGGGGAAGGGGATGAAGAGAATTTTTGTGTTATTTCTTTGTAGTATGCATGAACTTCTAGGGTTTCCGTGTGTGTTGTGATTTTCGTGTGAATTGTTTGTATCTTATATGTATGAGCTAGGGGAGTGCATGTCTTGGTTAGGGGTTGTTTATATAGAGAATGGCTAGGGCTTCACCTTGTCTCACAAGGAAGGGATTTGATTTGGTGTTGAGCAAGGAAAGTCAAAGATTGAGGGGGGACAAATTTGGTTTAGATTAGGAAGTCAATATCTTTAATTTGTTATAATTGATTTTAATGTTTATTTTAATTTGGTATGTGATTTTTAGATTTGTTTTGATTTCACCATGTGTTAAATATGTGTTTTAAGTGGGCTTGGGCGTGTGGGCCAAGGCTTGGGCGAATTGGGCTTGATGTGAGGCTAGCAGCAAAACCAGAATAACCGACACCGTTCGAACGTCTCCTCGAACGCGGCGCGAACGCCTACAATCTGTTTGCCGTTTGAACGCATACACGAACACAGCACGAACGAAAACAGTGAACCTTGTTTATTCTGAATTTCCCCTTCCGATGTCCGTTTTCCGTGACCTCCGTGACTTAAAAGGTAGTGTCTCCAATTGAGACTCATCATAGGGACTTATATGCAAAAATGCAGTGCCTACACACATCCTTTGTGCAACAAGACTCAGAAACTCTCTACGAAGCTTGGGAAAGGTACAAAGATTTGCTCCGGAAATGTCCTCACCATGAGATTCCAAAATGGCTTCAAGTCCAAACCTTCTATAATGGACTTTCTGGACTGATGAGAACCACAATCGATGCTGCTGCTGGAGGAGCTTTAATGGCAAAAGGAGAAGATAAAGCCTGGGACCTAATCGCAGAAATAGCCAACAATTATTATTCCTTGTGGCCAACAGAAAGAAGCATGATCCAAATAATTACAGGATTTTACGAAAGTGGAGCCAATACAGCAGTCAACGCCAAGCTGGATCAGATATGCAAATTCATGGAGACTCTTACCACTGGATCCACAAGTTCACCATATGGAGGAGCACCAGAACCAAACCAACTTGAAGAGACAGTGAATTATGTCAACAACTTCAACAGACATAGGAACAATCCATATTCCAACACCTACAACCCAGGGTGGAGGAATCATCCCAATTTTTCATGGAGCAACAATTCAGGACAAAAGAACAATCCACCACCTGGATTCCAACAGCAGAACTATCCACCACCAGGATTCCAACAGCAAAACCAGGAGATTGAAAAAGAACCAGAAATGAAAGAATGGATTGCAGAGATGTTCAAAAAGCAACAAGCAACATATGATGCTATATTTCAAGCACATATTCAAGGAAATAATTGTTACTTTAACCATACAAACCCGGTCTATGGGTGGGTTCGCAAGAGTGTAGACAAGGCTCTCACCGGCGAAGGATGGCCCACAACTAGGTCTCCCTACTCAAGGGTTCGAGCGACCAAGTGAGCGCACCCTTTTTTATATACTAAGGTACGTGCCAATGAGCTATGGTGTGTGACGGACTGTCAAATGGATTTCCCGTTGTAGATTCCCCAGAGGGAGGGTGGAGCGAGGCTCACTTAAATACCCAAGCCTCTTAGGCTCTTATCGCTTGTTGTCAGGAATAAACAACGAGTCCTCCAAATTAGTCCATCCCAATAGGCTACGAGTAGATGGCTATATAGGTGCCTTCACAGCTTTTCCTTCTAGAAAGGTAGTGAATGAAGGAAGACACCAAACCATTACCTAGCCTCAAAATGCCTTTGATTAAACCCCCATTTTTCCCACTATAGACACGGTCAATAAAAACATAAATCCAAACATTACAAGACATTATTTCGGGGCCGATTCTCTATCCCCAGTGGAGTCGCCAGACTGTGGGAACACAGGATCTGGGGCGACGCATGCTGTCCCGGGCTCGCGGCCCGGTCAGGAGTACGGAATAGCCACGGGGGACTAAACCGGAGAATAATGGAGTCGCCACCCGGTGTGAACCAGGAAAATGAGATTTAAGGCCGCACTCACCCCTCGCAAGGGAAGACCTCAAACCATTGGGTTCAGAATGGTCTCTTACTTATGTCACTTGTAATGAAAGGATTTATGTAATAATTTAATCAAGTTTAAGTAACACTTATTTATGAGAGTATCATGCTTCTAAATTCACATGCATACATCAACAAGTTCATCACAACATGCAACATCACATGGCAATCTCATGAACATTTCTCAATCATATGATAGGGAGAACTAAGAACAACCTAATCATGCTTGAGTACTATCTCATGAACATATTAACCAAATAACATGCTAATAGCCTAATCATGCTTGAATATCATCCCAAGAACACATCGAATGGATAAATGCAGGAATACAAATAATATGATTGGCTACATAATGCAAGGGAGATCACCCAAAAGGCAAGTGCATGAAATATGATGAGACAGACTTAGTTCAGTGTGTGCGCGTTTGTGTAGCGTTCGTAAATGCGTTCGAACGGTAAACAAAAGGTTCGCGTTCGTGTAGCGTTTGATAACGCGTTCGAACGGTACCAGACCCGATGATACAAAATGCATGCGCGTTTGAGTAGCATTTGTAAAACGTATTCAAACGGGAAACATAATGTTCGCATTCGTATAGCGTTCGATAACGCGTTCGAATGGATCCAGACCTGATGAAACAAAATGCATTCGCGTTCAAGTAGCGTTTGTAAAACGCGTTCGAACGGGAAACAGAAGGTTCGCGTTCGTATGGCGTTCGAAAATGCGTTCGAACGGGAACATACCTGATGCCCAAAATGTGACGCAATACATACATAAAAAAGAAAATAGCGAAATATGAAGCGCCGTAAAGCATCGTGGCGAAGGATTTTAACCTCTCCAATTAGAGGACCTTTCATCGCACTTACTAAGTCCATGCGCTTCTCTCAATGCATATAAAAATAAAGACAATAACCTTAGACTTAGTATATCCGATTGAACATATCTTATATCCAACCGAACACACATCAACCGGCACTGCAAAGCATTGTGGTAAAGGATTTTAACCCCTCCAAATAGGGGACCTTTAATCCGACTTACTAAGCCCATGCACTCGATTGAATCATGCATACAAAAGTAACATGCAGAATTCAAATAACGAAAAATAAATAAACCGAAGTAACATAAAACAAAAGAGTCTGCTGTTTACTCAAGTGGTACGTGGAGTTGTATCCCGAGTACAGATCATACTACCGTCCATTCGGAATCGGTTATGAAATTTATGTCCGGGTTTCCATCCTATATACCACAAGAGGCGACACATTTTCCATTTCATTCAAGCCACAACATGCATCCACAAACGACTCTCATGCGAATAGAATTCAATAAACAATCAAAAGACGAATATAAACTAATGAGAAAAGTGCCCTCAGGTCTAACCTTTTAAATCACCTCTCGGATGTACGGTACACGATCGTCGGAAGGGTGGATGCTCCGCAACTCTTCCGGTTCACTGGTTCACTGCTCTCGTTCGTCTTTTTCTGATGCTTTGGACTCCGATTCGCTGCCGTTTTGCTACTGTTCTGCTGCTATATTTTAGTTACTGTTCTTGGGATGTTTTGGCTACTGTTTTGGGTGTGATTTTCGGTGGTATTATGGTGTGGTTCGGGAGGCTGTTTTGTGTGTGTGTTTAGGGCTGCTGAATACGTGTTTTAGGGCTGCTGTATGGGCTATTTTTCGGTGATACAAGGTTGCTAAATGGAGGTCTGGTTTTCGGTGATTAGGGGAAGGGGATGAAGAGAATTTTTGTGTTATTTCTTTGTAGTATGCGTGAACTTCTAGGGTTTCTGTGTGTGTTTTGATTTTCGTGTGAATTGTGTGTATCTTCTGTGTATGAGCTAAGGGAGTGCATGTCTTGGTTAGGGGTTGTTTATATAGAGAATGGCTAGGGCTTCACCTTGTCTCACAAGGAAGGGATTTGATTTGGTGTTGAGCAAGGAAAGTCAAAGATTGGGGGGACAAATTTGGTTTAGATTAGGAAGTCAATATCTTTAATTTGTTATAATTGATTTTTATGTTTATTTTAATTTGGTATATGATTTTTAGATTTGTTTTCATTTCACCATGTGTTAAATATGTGTTTTAAGTGGGCTTGGGCGTGTGGGCCAAGACTTGGACGAATTGGGCTTGATGTGAGGCTAGCAACAAAACCAGAATTATCGACACCGTTCGAACGTCTCCTCGAACGCGGCACGAACGCCCGCAATCTATTTGCTGTTCGAACGCATACACGAATGCATCACGAATGAAAACAGTGAACCTTGTTTATTCTGAATTTCTCTTTCCGATGTCCGTTTTCCGTGACCTCCGTGACTTAAAAGGTAGTGTCTCCAATTGAGACTCATCATAGGGACTTATATGCAAAAATGTAGTGCCTATAGTCGCCCCTACTTTGATGGGACTTGTGTAATGTGTAACAGTGACAATCCTATCAAAGTTATGCAATGCATTTTCACTTACCTGGCTCGCCAGCTGCCACTTGACTTACCATGTGTTGAGTTGAGTTGATTTGGTGGTGAGGTGCTGCGACCCCTGGTTCATTCCCGAACCATGCTCCATTTTTAGAGCGCCATTTTCGGCATCTTTTGTGTGTGTGCTCCATTTTGGAACGCCATTTCTGGCATTTGCTGTGTGTGTTCTATTTTGGAACGCCATTTTCGGCCTTTGCTGTGTGTGCTCCATTTTGGAACGCCATTTTCGGCATCTGTTGTGAGTGCACCATTTTGGAGTGCCATTTTCGGCATCTGTTGTGAGTGCTCCATTTTGGAGTGCCATTTTCGGCGTCTGCTGTGTGTGCTCCATTTTGGAGTGCCATTTTCAGCGTTTGCTGTGAGTGCTCCATTTTGGAGTGCCATTTTCAGCATCTGTTGTGAGTGCTCCATTTTGGAGTGCCATTTTCGGCGTCTGTTATGAATGCTCCATTATGGAGTGCCATTTTCGGCGTCTGCTATGTGTGCTCCATTTTGGGGCGCCATTTTCGGCATCTGTTGTGGTAGCAGTCCATTTCCGAACCGTGCTGTGCGAGAATGTGGCTCATTTTTGAACCGTTATTTGATGAGATGGTCTTTGCCGCTACAAACCTGCGAACACAAAACAAACATTGCATGTATGTGATATGTATGCATGTATATGTATCATATTCCGATGGGTTAGGCCTTCCTTGGTCCATTTCCGAACCGTGCTCCATTTTCAGAGTGCCATTTTCAGCGAGATGAGATGATGATCCATTTCGAACCGTGCTCCATTTTCGGAGTGCCATTTTCGGCGAGATGTGATAATGGTCCATTTCTGAACCGTTGCTCCATTTTCGGAGTGCCATACTCGGCCAAACTGATGCTGATGTGGGCTCGCCCCTGGGACTCGTCCCTAAACTGAAACTGATGTGGGCCTCGGCCCTAGGACTCATCCCCAAAACTGAAACTGATGTGGGCCACAGCCCCGAAACCGATGCTGATACTGATGTGGGCCTCACCCCCAAGCTGATATTGATGTGGGCCTCGGCCCTAAACTAATATTGATGTGGGCCTCGGCCCTAAACTGATATTGATGTGGGCCTCAGCCCTAAACTGATATTGATGTGGGCCTCGGCCCTAAACTGATACTGATGTGGGCCTCAGCCCCAGACTGATACTGATGTGGGCCTCGCCCCAAGCTGATATTGATGTGGGCCTCGGCCCTGGGCTGATATGTTGGAGTTAAATCAAGTCCCAAGATCAACAAATCATGCATAAAAAACGAGTATGAACACAACAAAGGAGGTGCGGAATATACTCACATTGAATTCGGTTTTGATGAAATGAACACAAGTTGCGTTTTTGCTTCCTCCAAGCTCACGGCAACAGCTCTCCAAGGCAGTGGGTTGCTCGGTTTGGACTGGTTTGGTTCCTCCAAGAATCGGCCATGCATGGACTCCATTGAAGCTCAAAGCTTCAAGCTTCAAAAATTAAATCCAAGCTCATGAAGACACTTCCCTATCACCTATGTATCACTCATGGTGTGCTAGCATTAAGCCTTCTTCAATTTGCTTCTCAAAAATTCGGTGAAACCAGAAAAATCAAGAAGAAAATCGGCAGTGAAGCCGTGAAGAAGAGGAGAAGAAATGAGAGGGAAAATAGAAACCGTATGCCTTGCATGTTGGAGAGAGAGAGGACCGAATAATGATTGTCAAAAAGGGAAAAGAAAAAGTAATATATATTATTCATTTATTTTCAAAAAATAAATAAAACATATATATATATTCCAAACCTTTTCATATTCCATCTCCTTTACTTTTTACTTTAAGTCACATCACATCACTTTAATAAAGTGACATGTTGTCAAGTCACATCACTCAAAGTGACAATTGATTTGACGCATGATGTGACAAACGATTTGACGCTTGATGTGACTCGCGTGCTGCGCTCGAATTCGAAATGCGAATGCGCTCGCAATCACTCTCAGGCTCGGGTTCGCTAATTCCAAATTAACGAATTTTCCGTCGCGTCGTAATTAAATGATTACGCCTAGCGAAATCACTATTCACGTCGCTAACGAATTAATTCTAAATTAATTCGTTCGCCCGAATTAAAATCTAATTTTAATTCCGCGTCAAAATCCAATTTCGATTAATATATCGAATATATTAATTTATCGATTAATTCCAAATTAATCGTTCTCTCTCTTTAATTAATATTTTATCCCAGATAAAATATCTCCGCAAATAATCCCAGATTAATTTTCTCTCTCATCGAATTAATCCCAGATTAATTCTATCTCTCTCTTCTAATTAATCCCTGATTTATTAAGTGCGAGTTATATATCATCGGTGAATCTTCAGGAAGCGACCCATGAGATCTCCGGATATGTTGGCAGTAAATACGATCGTCGGACTGTCCGAACACGTAAGTACCTCGTACTACGTTTATATCGATTTACAAGACAAGGTTGGCTTCTAGCAAAGCGCCATGCCTACCCAATTCTCCAGAAATATTCTTACAGGAATATATAGATCTGTATCAAGCGTAGTATACCGTAGTATTGTGTATATTGGCCCAGTATCGGATAGTCACGTGCTAGGGCTGGGGCTGGATAAGTGTCTGCCCCGTCCGAAGCACATGTCGGATGTCTGGTAACATAGTCTCTATAATCGGATATACATGACCTGGTCACAATATCCCGATTGGTTGCGCAACACTCAAGAGCACTAGTACCGTATCCTGCGTGACATCAACTCCAATATGACTGAAGTGACACTTCCGTCTTGACATCACACCCAATACTCTACGACTCTCTGATAAACCCAGAAGTGGTGTACGCAGAACCTGTTAAAAGTCCCCTACCACCAAAACCAAAGTTTATCGATTATCGTAAGTATTAGCGATGTAAGTCTCAGGTTAAGACCATACACACCTACCTTGATTTCGGCCTCCCATAGACACATAGTCATAATACCAATGGGATTCCGAGGGGTCTATCCAGAGCGAAGCTGTTTCCCGTACCATCGGTGAAACACGACCTCCTATCGCACTTGCATAAGTATCCAATACTTATATATATGAGAACTATGCCGTTGTGCCCTCACAACACGCACAAGTGCAATACTAGCCTATTCCGCATTATCGATGTCCTGTCTCGATAATACTACGGCTAGGGATATTTAATGATTAATCCTTCGTGGACTGATACTGTCTCATATCATCTCAATCCAGGAACTAATCATATGGACCTCTCTTCATTTATATATCTATGGTGATCTAATCACTAATGATGAGAGTGCAATTTCCTTGTCATATAGTTAATTTGCTACAACAACACAATGATCTGTGCAAATAGTGACGCTATGGGTCATTTTGTCCAACAATCTCCCACTTGGCACATAGCCAGTCACTCGAGTGTCTAACACCCGAACTATGTACAATTCGCTCAAATTGCTGAGGAAAGGTTTTTCGTCAGCGGATTTGCTTAATTATCGTCTGACGCGATTTACACGATCATCACATCGCCACGATGTATGATCCGAACGAATCAGATGATATAGAAGTATATATCTGGATCGTCGATGAGACCTCTAATTCTTTAGCCTGTGCTGACGCCTAGCTCAGCTGCTAACAGAACTATATCTAATCTAATTAGATTTATTATCGATCCAAATGGCTTCTATTGCTACCTCAGCCGTAGCAATAATCCGCATTTGTTGTTAATTCGGCAACAGTTATCTTGCTCGGAATATTTCCAGCTTACTGTCCCGTCCTTCAAACTTTATAGTACCGCAGTATTTAATTGTTTGGAAACTTGCTGCAGTGATCCCAGTCACTTCAAGTTCTCCTTCTCCATAGTAAAAGACAGCATCTTTAGTTCTCAGAGATACTAACAGATGTTCTTAACTTCAATCCAGTGACTATTACTTGGATTGATCCGATTGTGACTCCATATGCTCGAAGCGTATGAGACACCAATACAAGTACATTTTAAATGTACAATTTCCTAGAGAGTGTTAACAACTCCAAATCTATCCCAGTAGATCTTTATTCCTTGAATAAAGGTTGTTACTCCCCAGAATTCTACGGAGAATTTCTTATGAAAGCCAAGCTTTCACCGATAGCATTATGGGAATTTTCACTGTCAGTGCGCCCTCCCACTAACCTCCTTATATACACAAGAATTATTTAGTTTTGAATCAAATCATAAACCATTATGATTATTTCAAAACGTCAGTTCCAAGAACCTTATGCTTGCATTGATCCAAACATGGATCGAATAACCCGCAAACCTTGTTTGTCGGTTATATAAAATCGTCAGGATGTTGTAAACATCCTCCAAAAGGTTTCCTTTTCAGGAAAGCGATTTTGATCTGTAACTGACATATTTCATAAATGAAATATACAGTTATCAACAAGCATCTTCAAAATGGATTTTTTTATACATGGAATCCATTTCGGATTCATGGCACTTTGCCATAACAGGGAGCCGATACCTCGTATCACTTCCTCAAAACGTAGTCGGTGGATATACCTTCACAAGATTGAC
>SKCR01000875.1:0-27858 GCA_019454045.1 Zanthoxylum bungeanum
GTTCCCCTCCCCTTTTATACTAGTGAACGTGTAGCATCGTTACCGAACCTGGGTGATCACGTGGATTCCTGAATCGTTGACCGACTCTCTTCCCCAAAGCTACATGGGTGAGAACAAACCTACTACCTCGTTATCCTGCCCACTCACATTATCTCGTACTCTGCCCCATGTGATAGTGACGTTTCAAACCTTCATTGTACTATGCCCCATGTGATAGTGACGTTTCAAACATTCCTTGTACTCTGCCTCATGTGATAATGACGTTTCACCCATTTCTTACACTATGCCCCATGTGATAGTGATGTTACGAACCTTGAGAGGATCAAGCGGTGGAGAATGATATAAGGAAGAGTCTGAAATACCCTGCCAACAATTCGGTCTCAAAGAGGTCAGTCAAAATGATCATTTGAACTTAGAATGCTACTGCCGATCTAGCAATGCCCGACCAACCGTGCTGGAGTGGTCGGTATTGGGTCATCAAGTAGTCGGCCGTTACCGTTAGCATATGTCATGTCATCTGGTCGGCCGTTACCCTGAAGGTCGGGCTGACATTAAGGGTTGATCGAGAGAGTCAGCCCTCATGGAAGCTGGTCCCCCATATGAGGAAAATACTCTCCATACCCTTACCGCACTGTTCAAAATACTCGTCACAAAAAACACCATAATCATTTATTTTTTAGAATTCAGATATCTTTCATTCAAATTTTTTTTTGATAAGGTTTCATTTCTTTTTCATTTTTAGTTTTAACCGTATTTATAATTTTGCCACTTGATATTTGATACCCATTTCGTAGACTTGGTACGTAAAATCAAAAAAAAAAAATAATTATAATTTTTAAAGGAGACTGCGCAATTCCCAGCTCGGAAAGTATTCAAGGAGTAAATAGACTCGATTTCAGGGATAAATATTACATGTTGGTTTATCTTTATTCTATTTCCTTATTTTTGTTTGAGTTTGCAAAATTGAAAGTATTAAGAAAATAATTATTACTTATTTAAAAAAAAAATCACAGAAAAAAAAAAAAAAAACTAAACCTAATACTGCAAATTAGCTGGCAATTTAAGAAAATAGTTTTAAAAAAGTGTTATTAATAGATGTTTCACTCGTTTCTTTAATATTCATTAAGTAGAGCTTTTACGGTAAAAGACAAAGACAGCCACTTCTCTACTAATTATAGAGAGAGAAAAATGTGAATCATATCTTATCTCAGCATTGATGAGAAGGTGTAAATCTGGTCCCTTGTTGTCAACAATTCAAGAAAATCCATGGACCAGTGTATGATTTTATTTTAATAGTGATTAATTTTTTTTTAAGAAAAATAATATTAGTGTGTTAAATATATATATATATATATATATAAATGAAATATAAAAAATTATGAAATCGAACATGGAAAGCCCACTCCTGATGCTGCTCGTAATAACACACGTAAGTAAAGATAATGGAAGATCTTAGTTTTAGAATAAAGTGATTTTGATTTTTCTGCACTTTGAGTAATCATTTTTGGATCTTTAAGAGCAAAGATGGCATGTTGCCTTTGGAGGGCATTGAATGATAGCTTGGTTTGGCAAACACTACGGAGATAGGATAGCACATTCACTTGCAGATGCTCATTTCCATTTTTCAAGGATAATTGATAATTAGGTAGTTGATCACTCGACTAATTTGGTTTGTAATTTTCTAAACTTTTAAAAAATCGATTAAGAAAACATTAGTATCATCATCAGAAATATCATCGGTCAATCTGTACATGATCCTGTGGCATTGGGGAGTTGTACGCACAATCCCCCAAGCCACTAAACCAGACAATAATGGTGTTATCAGTGCCACCAATCTGTCTCTGAAATATCAGGGTTTAGAGGCGTTGTACTCACAGTCCCCCTAGCCCAATACCTAGGATCTAGAGGCATATTTCATCTCTAGTCCTGTGCACACGTCTATATCTGGTATCAATATCGATACCCATTAATGTCATGTCCGTCAATTTCATATCAAGTTACATCTGATGTGAGTTTTTCCCATATGCCTCCAAAATTACAAAATCATACTTTGAAACCATTTTCATCATGAAAGAATTTATCTGAAATCAAGTCTATCAAAAGCTTAATCACATGTCTCATCTCAAGAGAAATCAATATTTCAATTAAATTCAAATGAATTGCAAAAATATATCCCAAAATCACATTCAAAACTCTGAAAAAGTACTTCACTCACAGTGCCAAGACAAGTCGAGTGTGGTATGCGGCGTTGGTGACCTCCGAGTGGCTTGTCGTTGATCTAATGCCAAAGAAACCGTTAGTTTTTCTTGTAATAAATGAGAAAGAGTATATGCAATCAAAAGTCGATGTTCATGCTTATGGTATGACTTATCATGTGGTTACACATCTATACAAAGCTCCTAGAGTGCCCCCAAACGTCTTAGGATTAAACTGGAATGGTTTTTAAACAAATTCTGGAACAGCACCTAGCGTCGCGACGCAGCCCTTTGCGAGTCGCGACGCGCATCCAAAATCCAGTAGCCATCCTCTATTTCATGCGTCGCGACGCACGCCAGTTTCCAATAGGGGTGGGCGCGGTTCGGTTTGGTTCGGTTTTTAATTCGGTTTTTGCTAAAAACCGAACCAAACCATATTTTACGATTCAGATTTTTTTGACCTCTCAAACCAAACCATTAAATAACGGTTTGGTTCGGATTGAAAATTTTTTAAACCAGCGATTTACGGATTGGTTCGGTTCGGTTTGCATATTATTATATTTAAAACAAATTTTCATCCACTTAAGTGAAGAAAAAAAAAAAAAAACTAGTCTATCCAAAAAAAAAAGTATGAAGTGTTAGGGTGTAAGCTATGACTCCAGGGAACACATGCACTCCATTAAGGATTGAAAAATGAGGCCCAATTAATTCTTGTATTTTTTTAAAATTACCTTGAAAAATCATTCTAATTAGAGACAAATTCAACATCTTACTTTCAAGAATAATGATGCTACCATAAAATAAAAAATTTAAGAATAAAAGTATAACAAATAAATTGAATAGTAAAAGTATTAACAAAAAATATATTAACAAAAAATTTAAGAATAAAAATATTAACATACTAATAAAAAAGAAAATATAAAAAAAAAATAAAAAGAAAAAAATACAATATAATTTTTTATAAAAATATATACTTTTTTAAATTATAACGGTTCAGTTCGGTTTAACAGGTGCGGTTCGGATTAGCTCCTGAACCGAACCGTAAACCGTTTGGGGTGGGGCAATCCGAACCGCAAACTGAACCGTTAGAAAAAAAAATCGTAAATTCGGTCCGGTTTGATTCAGTTTACGGTTTGGTTCGGTTCGGTCGGTTTTTTTGCCCACCCCTAATTTCCAGGACCCATATTTTTAATTTCACTCCATACACCATTTCTTCAACACCACACAAAACCAACAATCATAACAACAAACACCGCTAAGCATCATTTCACTCTTTAACACCACCTCATAACCAAGTCATAACCATAATAAATATACGACATAACATTAATTTCACCATCATACAACTATTTATAAACCCCAACTTAATTTCACATTTAGGGATTTCAAAAATCTGGGGGATTCCATAAATCTCCAAATCCTTAATCAAAACCATGTATTCATCATTAAACTCAAGCCAAAGCATTCTTCAAGCATCAAATCATCAAAACATAGTAATCCAAGATTTGGTTTGTACCTTTCTCACATTGAATAAAATTGTTTCTTCACAAGTAGAATTTCCTAAGCTCCTTTATCATACTTTCAAGCTTGCATGTGGCTTTAGAGCTATAGATCTTGGAAGAAATGAAACGATCTCAAATGCAGTCATATAACAAATATCCACAAACCGTATTGACAAGACGGATCAAGAAATATGCATCCAATACATATTACTTATAAAACCTTATTAATTAGGGATTTTGCCAAAGATGAACACATTTAATTTAATCAAATTAATTAAATACAAGCATGTATCAAGTGAGAACACAATTAAACAATGAATTTAAATGCATATTCATATCATGTGTCGAGGTTTAGACCTGTTCTGATACCATTTTTTGTTGGGGTTTAGGGCGGTAATTCGGGTAAAGACAACGGAACGCTGAAAATCAAAATTTTCTGATTTCAATTAATTTTCTTGCGTAATTTATTTTAATTACTCAATACTTAAAAACTGAAATTTTTATGCATAAATCAGATTTTGCAGAAATTACCGTTTTGCCCAAAACTTTATATTTTAATCATTTCAGTCCAAAATTGTTATATACAATTCTAATTGATTCAAAATCAATCCTAAAATGATTTATTCATGTATTATACATGAAAATACAATTTGCAACTCAAGATAATAATTTTGTTCCTTTATTGCCGAATGGGCCCTCAATTTTCAAGAATTTACAATTTGGTACTTTTTGTTCAAAACATGTCAAGATCAAATTCACAAATTCCCAAATTTAATATACATCAAATCTCAACACATATATCAAAAGCCCCAAATTTGGTGAACGTTAAAAATCCTAATTTTATAATTTCATAAATTAACAAAATTAACACCAAATTAATTAAATTCAATACTTTAATTCAATTCTCACAACACCAATCAAGCCTCACCATCATGAAACAACTCAAGAATAATTCTAGGTCAATCATGAGTGGCTAAGTAACTCTAGAATGGCAACTACCATCAAATGGTTAAAAAGAATGCTTATTAAATAATTTAAAGCAATCTAAAACAATATACATGCTTCCATCTTTCATCCAAGTTCCCAATCATCAAATCACATCCATAAAAGAGTAGAGAATAAACTAGGCTACACATGTTGAAGCTTAGTATGCTAGAAATATTTTTCATGTAAGGAAAATTAAGAAAAACTTACTAAAAATGCTTGATTTCCAAAGCTTTTCTTCCTTTTTCTTATTTTCTCTCATTTTCTCTTTTGTATTTGATTTCTAGGGTTCTTAGAATGATGAAACAAAAAATAAAACTAGGCTTATATAATTTCCCTATATTGCCGTGAATATTGGAAAAAACAATAGCCATGTGTTTTAATTTTTTATTTCAATAATTGGAAAAGATTTAATGAATATTTGTGGTTATAAATCATTAATCAAATTAATGTTTATCACAAAATACTCAATTAAATCATGTCATTCCAACCAATCAAAATTGGCCAAGAAAACCAACCAAAAGTAGCCATTTATCCTACTTTATTAAGTAAATAAGACATTAAATATTTAATTAATTCAATTATTCAACATTTGAATAATTAAATAATTAAATATAAATATCTCAAATATATGTATTATAATTACATTAATAATCAAAATACATATATTAAAAATAAATGTCAAATATCACAATTCGACATTTAATAAATGGCCGAAAGATCCCAAACGCATGTATCTTCGTTTAACCGTTAAACGACTTATAAATAATCAGTATTATTTATAAAAGTTGCCATAGTGCCCAAGGAGTATATCTCATTAGTGAGACTCTTTAGGTTCAGGCATATCCGTCACGAAATCCAATTTCGTGTCCATAATCTACCCACCCGTAAATTATGACGAACACAGATAAAATCTCTGAACTATACAGGTTGAGGTCACTTCATACGTATAATCTTTCCGTCACAAGAATCTGGATTATCCCAGAGATATAGATATAAACATCAAATCTCTTTAGGTATAATCTCGTCGACGATTCTATTAGAAATCTCTTAAATAACACATAGAACTGATTTCTACAGTGTACCACAGGTCCATGGATTTAACAGATTGCTAATTCCAAAACGGATACCTATGATCTGTATACAGAACTGACAGCTCATGTCTTGATACGCACATGATATCCTGAGGATTAGTCCACACTCAACGAACAAGCGGAGGTCTGATCTAAATAGATCGGTGACGTGACTGCCATCAAAGTGTGAATGATGCCTCATACATCCATAGTGGTACCTCAAGTCGGAGGATCACTATGCTCACTCAACCCGAGAAGATTCTTATTGACGTTGGTGTACCATCTATTAAGAATCTTCGGCGAATCGTTCAGTGTTTATCTGATATAACCACATATGTGTCTATACGAGTCTCCCGAGACTCATGGTTCATTGAGAAACAATTAGAATCCAATATTCCAATATACGACACGTATCAGGCTCAACGGGTTTACTTACTGACCAAGTAATTGTAAACATTAACCAATAACAATTAAAGAATGATATCGTTATGATACAATTCAATGTCAGTTGCGATGTTTTTACAATTGTATCATAGCCAATCACTCTATGGTCATTTACATATTTACCATATAATAAAAGAATTTATATTACAAAAACTGTTTATTTTATTCATTAATAAAATATATACAAGAGTATTTACAGGGAAATACATAAGAAATTGGCGCTCAGAGCACCAACCTTAACATATGTAATATATGCACATACCAAAATTACAACATTAATATAATTTGATTAAAGTTTTTCCTTTTTTCTTTAAATGATAAAGCTAAAATTTGGCTGCAGAACCTTATGTCATGATCCATCCGAACATAGGATGATTTGCAAGAGCGGTTTCAAAAAAATTATTTCTACCTCACATGACAAACTTCTTTAAGAGGAGAATCATAATTTTCACACAAAAGTCGAAGGAAACACCTTATCAATGTTGAGAAAGTTTTAAAGAGATGTTGAATGTTTATCCACATCACAAGTTTGAAACATTGAGGCTGGTCGCCTATTCTATGAGGGTTTAACACCCCAAGGTAAACAAGTAGTAGAAACGATGTGTAATAGTGAGTTTAGGGACAAAATTCCTGAAGATGCACTAGATTACCATAGTTGAAAATGCATAACAATATGACACATTTGTCACTTATAAGTCGTATGTAAAACCACACCATATGGTAGAGGTATGTTTAACCTTAGGGAAGACCATGACCTTTCTGCTAAGTATGCATCTCTAACTAAAAAAGTTGAGGCATTAGAAATGAGGAAGAGTGATAATGTCAAGTCAGTTCAAGAAGTCATGTGTCAAATCTGTAATTCAAATGAATATGTCACACAGTTTGCCCAACCTTACGAGCCCTGCAAGAATATCTTCATGACCAAGTCAGTTTCATAAATACTTTTATAGACCAAATCCAAAGCCATTCTCCCAAACCTACAATTCTGGTTGGAGAAACCATCCAAACTTCAATTGGAGGAATGATAACCAAGCAAAATCATCGCAACAACCTCCTTAGGTAAACCAGAATTTATGAAATTCTCAGAATTATGCACCATATTTCCCACCACCTAGGAAAACTCTTGAGGATACCTTGCATGTATTCATTTAGAAACAATAAGTCATTAATAACCAAAACGTGCAAATATTGATTGATCTAAAAGATACTTTCTCCAAAATCACATATGCATTGTCATTAATGAGAAAAGAAAGTTTCCCGCACAACCACAACCAAATCTCAATAGTCATTAAAACCCTCACGATGGTAGTTCTGGTAGTCAACACAAAGATCAAGTCAAATCTGTTATTACTCTTCACAGTGATGAGTCATCCACAGACCTATTATTGAACCTCGTGAAGTTGAAAATAAATCAGATTCAGAGGGTAAGGAATGAGTTGATGAACCATTACCTATCGTTGATGATAAAAAAATTTCTCATACACCTCCATTTTCTCGAGTATTAAAAATAAAGAAATTGAACCATTCCCCAGAGATATACGAAATATTCAAACAGATGAAGGTCAATATTCATCTGTTAGATGTCATCAAACAGATACCATCTTATGTAAAATTTCTAAAAGACTTGTGCACCATTAAAAGAAAACATTATGTGGGAAATAAAACTTTTCTAGCTGAACATGTAAGTTCTATTCTCTCACCAATAATGTATTAAAATAAAAAGATCCTAGTTGTCCAAATATTTCATGTATTATTGGAAATCAAAAAAATTAAAATGTTTTGTTTGATCTTGGAGCCAGTGTAAATTTACTTCCATTTTTGGTTTACCAACAACTTAATTTGACGAATTAAAACCAACTTCAACTTCTCTTTTACCTGTCGATAGATCAGTCAATGTACTGAAATGAATTGTGGAAGATATGTTATTACAAGTTGATAAATTCATATCTCATATGGATTTTATTGTCTTGGAAACACAACCTGCAGCAAATAGTTATAAGCTAGTTCCTGTAATACTTGGTCGTCTATTTGTACAACAGTTAATGCCTTAATAAATTACAAGGATTGAATCATGAATCTGTCCTTTGGCAATAGGACGTTGAAGCTTAATGTTTTTAACATGTGCAAACAACCATACGATGAAGACAATGAAGACTAGAGCATGGAACTAATTGAACCAATTGTGGAGGAATATATTTATGGGAGTTTATCTGATCCAGAGAAATTTATACAACTAATTTCTTGAATCAAATACACAATTAGATTCAGATATTCCTAATGATTTATTTTTTACTTGATCCTACACATGTAATGGAAGATGATGGAGAGACGCAAAATTTTGAGGAACTATGAACACTGGAAGAAGAAAAACAAGAGGAAGCACCAAATTTTGAATTGAAGACTTTGCCAGAAGGATTAAAGTATGAATTTCTTGAAGATGAACAAACTTACCAGGTGGTAAATTCTTCCTCTCTCACAAGCGATCAAGAAGGAAAATACCTTTAGACTGGAGCCATCAAGGCATGGAAGAAACTCTCGCAAAACACCACAATCATTTTCCTTCTCTCCCCAAAAATACTCTGATGAAAATTTACAAAGCACGCACCGAAAGAATGAGGCTTCTTATGATTCATGGTATTCCTAGTGATATTCGTTGGGTAATTGAAGCAAGGGTTCGCTTGGCAAGTGAGCCATCTGACTCTTTCAATCTTACAAGTCTAGTTTATGGAAAAGCACCGATGCTAAAAAAAATGAAGAGCAAAACAATTAGGTGCTTGTTATAAATGTGCACGCTAGACGTGCAATACTTGTTGTCGTTATTTAGGAATGATGTCTAACAATCGTGAAGATAAAATTCAATTCATTAGAGATGGCTTGAGTAAGGAGTTTTTAGATAATATATCATTGACTCTTGAGACGCATCCTAGTGGACATGTTCATCGAGTAATTCACAATTTGCATACACAATTTAAAAAAAAAAAAGACAACAATACAGTCTCGAGAATCTAAAGGAGGATATTCTTGATGCTAGCTCTCTTTCTTGCATTTTCTGTGATGTCGTTATGGAATCTGCAAATCACCTTATGCTTTTTTACCCTTTTGCCTGTAGGATTTGGTCTTGATCTTTTTGTTAGTGGGGTATCAGTTGGGTTTGTCTTGGTCACCCAACTGTTTTTATTCCCTCTCTTGAGTTTTTACATAGTAACAGAAAGTTGCGCGATTTCTTTGAATCTCTCTTCTTTGGGGTGTTTGGTCAATATGAATCCTTTTGAAGCTACAAGAAATGGAAGAAGGGATTGAGCTTAACTAAACCATTGTCTTTCACGTATTAATCGAAACCTCAAGGACATCCATGAAAATATCAGACCATAAGCATGCTTGCTTGGTGCTATAAATTCACTAACCCTGCCTGAAAGAGATTCAACAGAAAGCACAAAAAGCAATTAAAGCAAAAAAATAAAAACAAAAATGGCTAATAATTTGGCGAAGGAAGAAGAAGAGACATATTCATACGCCATGCAACTGGGAAGTGCAATAGTGCTACCGGCGGTGATGCAAGCAGTTATAGAGCTTGATGTGTTTGAGATCATAAGCAAAGCTGGTCCTGAAGCAAAGCTGTCTGTATCACAGATCGTGTCTCAAATTCCGACAAAAAATCCAGAGGCACCCATGATGTTGGATCGGGTCCTGAGGCTTCTGGTCAGCTACGATGCCCTTCGTTGTTCTTTTGTTGATGGAGAAAGGGTCTACAGTCTTGCCCCTGTCTCCAAATTCTTTGTCCGTAATCAAAACGGTGCGTCTTTGCGTCCCTATATGGCCTTGTGTCTTGACAAGGTCACCTTGGAAGGCTGGTAATAATAATAATTACTCCTTTTCTTTGATATTTCCGATGATAAGTTCTTGTTGTTTTTGTCGAAATCAATGGTGAGTTTCAACCCATTCGGGTAAAAATCAAACAAAACATTTTTGTCATATCTAAGATTTTTTCATTGTTTATTAAGTTTTATAAAATATATATATATTTTTTATATAATTTACGTGAGTTTCAATCCTCTTGCTTCGCTTTACTATATACATTGAACATGTACAAGTCGTCCAATTTATTTTTATAATTCTTCTTCACTTTTAATTTTATCTCTTTTAATCCACTCATATATCCATCTAAATATTCTCCTATCAACTATCCTCATTTTTTGTAGACCCGGCCACGGTTCCGGTTCGGAACCGGAACCGAACCGGTTGGAACCGGAAGGTTCCGGTTCCAACCGGTTCCGGTTCCGGTTCCGGAACCGAACCGGAATGGGACCGGTTCGGTTGGGGTTCCACCCCAACTCGAACCGGTCCGAACCGGTGGAACCGTACGGTTCCACCGGTTCGGACGGTTCCAACCGGAACCGAACGGTTCCGGTTGGAACCGTCGGGTTCCTGTTATATGTTATTGAATTTCATGAGATAATAATTTCGCATAGAATAAAATGATATTAAAATCAAAAGATCCGTACGTGTAACCGACACCATCTTTTAGTAAAAAAAATATTTATATTTTATTTTATTTGGTGATTTTATGTTTTCTTGTGAAACTATAAAATTTATGAAAATGAAATGAGTCTTTATTATTGATTTTGAAATTAAGGCAATTTAAATGATTTAGGTAGAAATAGACCAATAATAGTAGGATTATATTTGAAATGGATGAGCTAAAAGTATCATTTATCATCTTTGATTCTATTAACTTAGACTTTAAGTGGTCCCAAGGGGTGTGGCTTGGTGGTGTAGGGTCCAGGATCACACATTGAGTTTCTGGGTTCGAATCCAGGAGGTGCACTTCTTGTAAGAGTCTGGGACAGCCGGTGATTTTACCTGCGCCGCGGCCCAGAATGGATGGTTTAGTGGCAGGGTTTCCAAAAAAAAAAAAAAAAAAAAAGAAAGAAACTTAGACTTTAAGTGGTGATTGGCACATGGGGCTTTAGCACCTTTTAATTTCCAAATTTATTATAAAATCACATTTAGGCCACTTTGTTTAAAGTCAAATTTCTTGTAGCTGGCTTGGATTATATAATTATATCAACATTTTAACTACTAATATTAAAAACAATTATAGAATTTGATTTGTCACAGGAAGCATATGAAATTTTTTCCCATTTCATTTAATCCAAAGTATTGATGATTTGAACTTATCCTATTCTCTTTTCTTATTGTCAATGCCGTGTACAATTAGAGAATTGAAGAAAATATAATTAGTTGGTGGGCATGAGAAGCAAGAAGAAATATATTAATGATATGTGATATATGAGTTGTTATTGATAAGGAAATTATTGTATTGTATGATTTTTATTTTTATTTCTATCAAATGGGTTTTGAACATTATTGCTATTTTTATCAATGTTCAACTTGTAACACGTAACCTATAACATGAAACTTGCAACATTAAAACGTTATTATAAGTTAAGTATATTGTTAAATATCTCATGTAGAAAATAACTTTTTTGTAATTGATAATAATATTATTATATTACACATCACAAATGTCATGTAACACTTTTTTTTTTTTTTTTTTTTGAAATCGTTAGAAACCCCGCCACCAAACCACCCATTCTGGGCCGCGGCGCAGGTAAAACCCCCGGCTGCCCCAGGCTCTTACAAAAAGTTGCACCCCCTGGATTCGAACCCAGAACCTCAAGGTGAGATTCTGGACCCTTCACCACCAAGCCACACCCCTTGGGGGGAAATGTTATGTAACACACTTCACGTGAATACATAAGTTACACGTACAGTGAAAATACCCTCAAGAGATGTGTCTTGATGACAAAACGGCTTAAAAATTTAGTTGTCAGATGTTGGGTTCGAGTTCAAATGATATATTTTTTTGTAAGAATCTGAGGCAACCGATAATTTTACCTACTTCATTTATGTCTGGGTTGGATGTTTTGACGGTAAAAATTTCAATTTTTCTATAAATAAAAACTTTGTTACTAATCATAAAATTAGTAACAAAATTTTACGGTAAGACCATCGAATTAGTAACAAAGTTAGTAACAAAATTAGGCTAAATTTAAATTCACATCCTCAAATTTATCTCGGAGACATGAGACCATCGAATTATAAACAGAATGAAAATCATCAATCATCAGGACCAGTACACATAGCATAGAAGTAAGAATAGAAAGTGGGGGGCAGGAGAAGAAAATTGATATGAAACGAAAGAGAGAGACAAAATAAGAGTCATTTTCAATAATTATAACGAGGATAAAGTAAAGAAAAGAGAAATACCAATTGAGTAGTAGCTATTAATTTAATTATGAATCAAATTGAGAAGGAACACATCATCAACCTTTTTTATTTTGTCAATATTTATTTATTTTTATTTTTATTTTTTTTTCAAAATGAAGTGTAAAATTGGCAAATTGATTCTATAAACTTACACAAAGCCTCTATTATCTTCACCTAACACTATAACAACTCCCTGGTCCCGGCGGCTGCCTTGCCTAGCTAAAGGCTTTTTTGGATATATTTCTCTCGGATAATATAATAAAAGATAATAAAAAAAATGAAAGTTAAAAGAAATTTTGATGGATTTTGACACATGATGAAACAAGAAGAGTGTGGTGGGTCGAATGTTTTGAATTCACCATCACGAACATGACTAAAATATTGAGTTGTATTTGGAAAATAATAATATTTGTAGGTTTCGACTGAAAGACCAAATTGTTGAAGGAGGAATTGCATTTAATAAAGGGCATGGAATGCAGATCTATGATTACCTTGGCGTTGACTCAAGATTCAATGATGTTTTCAACAATGGCATGCTTAGTCACACTTCTATTGTAATGGAGAAGGTGCTTGAGTCCTACAAAGGCTTTGAGAATGTGAAGCAGCTTGTTGATGTTGGTGGTGGTTTAGGGGTCACCCTTAACATGATTATTTCTAAATACCCTCATATTAAGGGTATTAATTTTGACTTACCTTATGTTATAAAAGATGCTCCATCTTATCCTGGTATGTTACTCTTACTCTTCTAAATTTGAAATTTAAGTTATGGGAATATAGGAGCATTGTAATTAATTTAGACTTTACCGACCCATTTCTTTAAAAGAAAAATCAACATAAATAAGTGTGTTTATATTTCTGCAGGTATTGAACATGTAGGTGGAGATATGTTTGAAGAAATTCCTGAGACAAATACCATTTTCATGAAGGTTCTTATTACATTTTTATATAATCATCATTAACTTAATTATGGGTCATCTAAGAATATATCTTAACTTTTCATTGAAGGATTCCTTAATTTATTAAGTTAAGGACTAAATTAAAATTTCAATCCAATATTATTTGTTTTTTAGCATATTGGAATTCATATTTTTTTTTATTCGGTCATAAACTTATTAAATTAAGGGGATACCTCATTAGAAATTTAATATTTTCATCAATCACATGAATTAATTAGATATTCAACAACAACTAATGATGCAAAAACTTAATTTTGCAGTGGATGCTTCATAGTTTTGATGATGATCAAACATTGAAATTGTTGAAGAATTGTTACAAAGCTCTTCCAAATGGTGGAGATATGTTTGAAGAAATTCCCGAGACGGATACCATTTTCATGAAGGTTCTTATTACATTTTTCTACAATCGTCATTGACTTAATTATGGGTTATCTAAGAATACATATTAACTTTTCACTAAGGGATCCCTTAATTTATTAAGTTTTAACGTAATATTATTTATTTTTTAATATATTAGAATCTATATTTTTCTATTTTTTTATTCGGTCATTAACTTATTAAATTAAAGGGTTCTCTCATTAGAAATTTATTCTTTTTATCAATCACATGAATTAATTAGATATTCAACAACAACTAATGATGCAAAAACTTAATTTTGCAGTGGATGCTTCATAATTTTGATGATGATCAAACATTGAAATTGTTGAAGAATTGTTACAAAGCTCTTCCAAATGGTGGAAAGCTACTTAATATTAATTCAACAATTCCAGAACTGCCTGAGAATAATGTGGCTTCAAGGGAAATCTCTATTTTAGATACAATTTTGTTGATCCAAATTCCTAGAGGAAGGGAGAGGACCAAACAAGAATATAATGATTTGGCCACCAAAGCTGGATTTAAGGGTGTCAATTATGAATGTGGTGTATGTAATTTATTTGTCATGGAGTTTTTCAAATAGATTTGCTTCATTTCTATTTGGAAATATCTTCTCTCAAATATTTGAGTTTGTGTTACTTTCTCTTTTCTTTGGCATTAGGGCATGGGCTCTTATGTAATCTCATTTGTCTTATCAAATAATACATCACTTTAAGTGAGCTTATTTTATTTTATTTTTTAAAGAAAAAATATGTGCTTATTATTTTGGCAAACAATGAGTGTAGTTTGGTGGTGTAGGGCTCAGAATCTCATCTTTAAGTTCTGAGTTCGAATCAAGAGAGTGCGTTTCTTGTAAAAGCTTGGGAAAGTCGGAAATTTTACTTGTTCCGCTTAAGCCCATAAAAGATAGTTTGGCGGCAGATTTTCCAACGATTCAAAAAAAAAATACTTTTCTGACAATAATGAACACATGGGTTAATATCCTAAATGGCACGTATGGTAATTATAAAAATCTCAATAAGCTTATGACACTATTCCCATATATAAATAAATTTATTAAAATGAATTATGCCTATGAATTTCTATCAAGTTGCAATTATAAGACCAAAGCTACAACAAAGGATTAAGAAAGTATATAAAAGATAATCACCATTCAAATTGCAAAACATAAACATTTATTTCAAAGTCTTCAAAAAAAAAATTCTATAAAAGGTTAAGTGGATAATTAAATTGGGAAAACAAGTCTATTTCTAACATGTAGATTACTCATTTATCATCATAATTGTTGATGAAAAAATAATAAAGAGTAATTAATATTTAATGTATACTTAAAATAAAAAATTAGTGTTTATAAAATACAATGTTAAAATTTAAATCTTAGGGAAGATAAATGGTTAAAAATATATTTAAACTAAATGGTTAAAAATATATTTAAACTTTCTCGCATATTTAATTTTTTTTTTTTGGTCCTCAATGGGCGTGGCTTGATGGTGTAGGGCTCGGAATCTCACATTGAGGCCCTGTGTTCAAATCCAGAGAATGTCTTTCTTGCAAGAGCCTGAGACAACCGGGAGTTTTACCTGCTCCGTTTAAGTCTGAAATGTGTGGTTTGGACTTTGGCGGTGGGTTTCCAAAGATTTCAACAAAAAAAAAAAAAAAAAAACCTATTTATTTTTTTTTTAAAAAAAAATAATGTTGACGTGAATAATATTTGAACAGTAATAAGTTTAGATGTGAGTGTTTCTATAATAAGTTATCTAAAGAATAAATTTATAATTATGAATTTATTTAATTATTTTTATCTCAATAATTTTTATTATAAAAGAGTAACCGGTTTCAACAAGTAGTATATATTAATCCGGTCCGGATAAACCGTTTCGAGAAACCGCCATAAACCCTAACCCAAACCCTGAAATTTCTGTCTCTCTGCTTTTGTTTCCATGCAACATTACACAACAGCCACCTAAATTAATCAGATAAAGATAAATCAACTCAACTATCTTATTAATTAAAATTATAAATAATAATTAAAAAATATAAAAATATGGTGAATGTATCATTTTGTTCATAATAAATAAATGATTTATAATAATTTTTGAAGAATCTTGAGATGGTCAGTTTTGAATTTTTTCTTAATCATATAAAATATCAATTTTGATATTTCTGATAAATCTCCGAATAATTCTGATTAAACTATCCAATCCCTACATAAAATTCACATGTATCTCTGTATATAAAGAGAATAATTTCACTCGTTAAAGATAATTATCATATGACGAGTTTGTGTAGATTATCTCTCGTGATTGTATGTCGGTGATATAGGAGTCTTAACCGTGAACCTTCTCATCATTAGATAAATGACTGTTTATGTAAGAACAATTATGTAATGAACACTTTATCAATAAACGATTGTGTTAATTGTGTTCTCGTTGCTTTAAATCACTGTGTGGTATATTTACTTACTTTTATGCCACTTATTATATATTGCGGATGCTTGTTAACATCTATAATTTACCGTTATAATATCATACATAGACATTTCAGCCATCAAATTCATATCGTGGACATCACCAAGGCTGATTTACGAGATCATAACATCAATAAATACCGTATGGATCCGACTTTACGATATCCGAAAAATCGTCCCATAATAGTGTGGTCTTTAGTCCACATTTTTTACTAGGGGTGGGTATCGGATCGGATCGGATCCGATTAGAAAATCCGATCGAATTATGTTGGTCCGGTTCGACGGATTTCGGATCGGATCGAATTTTATCCGATCCGATCGATTTTTTTTTTTTAATATGCAAAACGACGTCGTTACATATTAAATAAAAAAAATCATCTGATCCGATCCGCTCGATTTTTTTGACTCAAACCCACCGAATTCGGATCGGATCGGATCGAGTTCGATAACATGATTCGATCCGATCGAATCAAACAACCGTGGGCATTTCGGATCGGATCGGATTCAGATTCGGTCCGATCCGATCTGAATCCGATAATGCCCACCCCTATTTTTTACGGGGAAAATCATATGAATTATCTGTGTCTGGCACTTCATGCTGCTTAGCCAACTTTTTTTTTTCCTTTTTTAATTTATTATACTACAAAAATTGTATTATTACCAAAAACTAAAACTTACCAACTAATAATCCTAATATAAGTTTTTAAAAATTCTTTTTAGTGTGTCAATCAAGTGCAATAATATTGAATCAATTAAAATCCCTTCTCTCTCGCTCTCTCCCAACAAAATTCTAGAAAATTTTCTTTATCTCTACTGCCACCGGCCCTTGTGGGTAGCGGCAGAGGACTCCCCCTCCCCTTCCATTTTCTTCATCTTCATCTTCATCATTTTCCTTTTCTTTTTTTTTTCTTTTTTCTTTTCACCCCTCTCCATGCTTCCCTTTTTTTTTTTTCTCTTTTCCTCCTTTTTCTCCTTTTTAGGCTCTGCCCCTGCCCTGGAGAAAATCTTTGGTGCAACAGTGGTACCACGTCATTCATGCAACGAGCCAATCATTCACTGCCACGCGTGCTAAAAATTAAAAAACAATTAAAAAAATAGGTGAAAAAACTATACATGTCATTTTTTAATTCGTTTGTGGTACCACGTCACTCATACCACTGTTGCACCAAAGAATCTCTCATGCCCCTGCCGCCACCAACCCTTGTGGGTGGCAGGAAGGGGAGCCCCTTCCCCCTAATCTTTCCCCTTCTCCCCCTTTCCCTTTTTTTGCATTTTATTGGTTTTTATTTTCTTATTGATACAGGAATAATTATATTTTCATTAGTATACAAAGGATTTAGTGCGGGGAAATGAGTAGATGATGGTAAAGACTGCAACTTTGCGATGGTTATGGAGACATTTACACAATCTCATAGATCTATAAATTATCATGTATTAGATTGATAGTATATTGTTGTCAAAGTTTTATGTACAATGTTTGAATTATATTGTTTCACTTTTATCCAATGATTCGTAGTCATCGGCTTTGCACTAAGGCTGAGGTAGGGAGATCATGTCAGATTCGTAATTCCTCATGTTCTTTAAGTAATTTTAGGTGTGAGTGTGTATCTCTATTAGTTACGAAAAACACATAGTATATATATTGGTTAGGTTTATTCTAACTAAGCTTGAATCTTAATATTTTCTTAAGTTTAGATTCAAGTTAATATGATTATGTAATTACATTTTTATGATGTTTTTATTTATGAATAAATTTCATTAAAAAAAAAAAAAAAAACACTCCTGCACATGAACGGAAAAAAGGATATTGAACCTCTATCTCATGACTCCTTAACCTTTACAAATTATCTACAATCTTTAAACTAAACTATAAATGATAAAGATAATAAAACTCAATTTTATATATAATTTCAAACATAATCTCATAATTAACATACCCACGGGAAACAAAATCACATGAAACTTTATATACACTTAACATGAGAGTTAAAATTCTAATTGATTACATGTATTACATCAAATACATGATTTTTCCTCAACATGAGAAATCTCACTAAAGTGGCATACCAAAATGAGAGAAAATTATTTATATATAAAAAAAAAAACATTAAATAGATATTTCGATAAATATCTAGATTTACTCTTTTGTACCATGGTTATTATGACAATTAAATCATGAGATTTACATGAAATTATATTAAATAAATGCTGACAATTGATTTAATACTTAATATAAGCTAAACTCAATAATGAATCTTAATCATAGTGAGAAATTGATTATCTATTGTATAATATAATTGGAATTTATGTCCTGTATGGTTCATGATTTGATTTTGGGGTCCTGAGTTCGAATTCAATTAATGTGTTTCTTATAAGAGTCTAGCACAGCCGGAAATTTTACATGTTCCGCTTAAGTCCGGAAGATGTGGTTTGGCGGCGGAGTTTCTAAAAAAAAAAAATTAAAAAAAAAAAAGTTGCCCACGACATTTTTATTCCGCTATTTAATCTGCAAGGTCTTGGGACTACAACCAATCATTCAATATTTTTAATCTATTGGTAGATGTAATTCAAAGTTAGTCCATTGTACAAAATTTTGATTAAGTATCGCAGCAGTTTTTCAATTGTTAAATCTTTGTAGCAAATTATTCTTCAAACCAATCAATCGAACAATCAAGACGCAAGATTTTTATCGTGGTTCGCCGGAAAAATTCCCGATTACATCCACGTTGAACTTCGGAATAGGGAGCTCGCTGCACTAAGCAATTTCAAGATTACACACGGAATCTTGAATCCGTTTACAAATTGTAATTCCCCAAATCTCACAAACCCTAATCTCTAAAAGTGTCAATCTCTCAAATTCCTAATTGAAGATTACACTAACTTGGATTAAGGAACAAAGCTCAACACTTAGCCAAAAACAAAGGGAATACAAATAATGAAAACATCTCCTAATACTCAACCTAAGTGGCATTTATATATGATGAGCAAATACATGTAATTTGGACAACGGCAAGGATTGCGCCACGTGTCCCTTATCCAACGGACGACAAGGCTTCACATTTTACAGATGAGAAGGTGTAAATCTAGTCCATTGTTGGCAACAACTCCATGGAATCTAGAGGTACAAGTTTGCTTCAATAACGCATAAAGAATGATTTTAGGGGTGATTAAATTCTTTAAAAAAATAATATTAATGTGTTAAATATTTTATTATCAATTTTTTCTCTAAAGAAATCCTAATGTCACCCTTGATAACACACGTAAGTAGAGATAATGCAAGATCTTAGTTTAGTTTTAGACTAAACTGATTTTGATTTTTCAGCACTTTTGAGCAATCATTTTTGGTTTATTAAGAGCAAAGATGGCATAACATAATGCCTTTGGAGCCATTGAATTATACCTTGGTTTGGGCGTTTGGCAAACACTCCGGGGATAGCAGCACTCTCCATCCAGTCATGGTTCCGGTTCGAACCGAAATCGAACCGGAATAATTGAAATCGTTCGGTTCCACTAATAAAATTCAAATAAATTTAAGTTTTTATTTTATTTTTAATTTAATTTAATAAATTCAAATAAATAAAATTTTTATTATATTTCTTTGATAATAATATCAAATTATAATTTTTTAAAAATTTAATTTCCATTTTAAAAAAATTGAATCAGAACCATCCGATTCGGTTCCGATTTTCGGTTCCACATTATTGTGGAACTGGAACCGAATTAAAATTTGGCACCGAACCGAACCGGTTGCCAGGTCAACTTGTAGATACTCATTTCCATTTTTCAAGGATAATTGATAATTGCATAGTTGATCACTTGACTGATATTAGTTTGTAATTTTCCAAGTATCTAATCGAAAATACTAATTTATTGAGTTAAGGGATCTATCCTATTTAAGTTTTCCTACTTTATCCGAACGGGTTCGGACATCAAATCGGACAACCCGTTCGAGTAAAGAAACACTTCTCATGACAAGTGACTTCTCTTTACTGATCAGTACAAGCTGTTTTGTTGGACACACCAGACTTGTTCCACAACCCATAAGATGAAAAGAATAAGATTTCATTAATTTATTACATGAAAAATTTGGTAAACCAATCATCAAAATCACATATTACAAAGTTTTGAAGTTTCTTTTGTGCCAACAATGCAACAACACAAAGCCAAACAATAAGCAAATACAGACAATATGAAGAATTAAATTCAATCAAGGCAGTGGACTGGAGAGGGAGAGGCAAGCTTGGCTCTAAGATCTTTTCTCAAAATCTTACCAGAAGGAGATTTGGGAATTGCATGAACAAAATATATTTTATGCAGTCTCTTGTAAAACACCACCTGTTTTGCTATGAATTCTTTTACAGCTTCTTCAGTAAGTTCAAACCCATTTGATCGAACTACATAAGCAACTGGAACTTCTCCTGCAGCCTCATCTTTTTGCCTAAGTTTAATTAAAACATGTCCAAGTTAAAATCTCTGCATAATCTTGGGCATCATTTATTATTTATGAGTATAATTTTACCCGGGTTTGAATTTGATGATGAACTGAACATCTAATTAAATTTTAACCGTCATAATTATTATTATAACATACCTGACATAAATTTATAAAAAAAATTAACACAGTTCAACCCGGTTCCAAATTCATAATTCTACTTACGGAACAACAGCTGCATCCGCAATTGATGGATGGCTTATAAGCAGGGCCTCAATCTCCGCCGGCGGAACCTGTGCATATGATTCCAAAAAATATTTCATTTGAGAGTAAAATTTAGTTAATGGTTACACAAATTTTTTTACTAAAGATTAAGAAGAGAACATGCCTGGAATCCTTTGAATTTGATGATTTCCTTGACCCTATCGACAATGAAAACTTCATCATCATCATCGACATAACCAATATCACCAGTGTGAAGCCAACCCTCAACGTCTATGGTGGCCGCAGTTGCCTCAGGATCATTCAAATAACCTATTATTTACAATAGATATAATAAGTTTGTCAAGTATTGGTGCAAGTGTTACCATTGTTTTATTAAGTGACGCAGTTAAAATATTGATTAAATTTGATAAAATTTGACTCTTATAAAAGTAATATATACTTTTTACTTTAACGGGGATAAAATAAAATCATATCATTAATAAACAAGACTTCTCATTAATTTATAAAATATATATTTAATAAAATTTCGGATTAAAGGGAAACCACTATCCCGCTCACTACTTAATGGATCAGGTTTTATGTATGCATATTATATGATACTACTGCTCATCATGTTACTAGATTTAAGGGTATATCACAGCACTACATTTCGCCTGAGACCTATAGTAATTTAAGGGGGGGAAATGTTTTTTGTTTTTTTTTTTTTTTATAATAAAGATGGGTAAAATTACTAGAACCAAACCCACCAGAACAAAACTGGTTTGGTGCAAAAATTGATTTTAATTTTACTTTAAAAGTTTCAAACTGATTCAGTTTTGAATGGGTTTAAAATGGATTTTTTCTCATCCCTACAACACTCAATCTCTCATTTACGAGATAGTATATTATGTTTCGGATATATACGTCATCTCTCTCATAACAGCTGGATCTCACAATTGTGTGTAATCCAATTGCTGTGAGAGAGATGACATATACACCCGAAACATAATATAATTTTTCCTCATTTACACGTGGATTTTTATTAATTCAACTAATGTAGAAGTAACGATAGAAATGATGAACATATAGAATGACAAAAACGAGAGAGAGAGAGAAGCGTACCCTTCATAATTTGGGAGCCACGGATGCAAATTTCGCCAGGTTGGTTGCGGGGAAGAGAGCAACCAGTTTCAGGATCAATAACTTTAAGCTCAGCATTTCTAACCACAGTGCCGCACGAGCCCGACTTAGTAAGAAATGGCTGCTTCGCAAATGCTAGGCACATTGATAACACTGGTCCTGCCTCTGTCATTCCATATCCCTGTAGCCAAACAAATAAGTTGACATTAATTGTTGAGTAGATAGCAACTAAATCAATATTTGATAGCTATAATAGCCACCAAATTAGTTAGCCTCATTAGCTACTCATCTTTGCACTCCTTGAAGAAATTTTTATATTACCTATAAATAAGTAGTTAGAATTTGAATATAGTATCGAGTTTAATTATGTTAAATTAGTTATAATATTTCGTCACGTGTAAATTAATAGTAATGAATGATTTAGATTCAATCATATATAAATTAGTATTTAATTACGACTAATTACAACTGATAAAAAATTCAAAACAAAGCTCATCTCAACACTGAATCTAAATCTATGATACATACACATAATTGATTGAGTATATAGTTATGCATATAAAAGACTAAAAATAAAAAATAATTTTATATAGTGAAATATTTTTTTATCCGATAGTGAAATATTTTTTGTTTTTTTAGTGTTTATATATGTAATTATATGTTCAATTATGATAATATATCATTGTTAAATAGTGCATATCAAATTAGATAAAAAATAATTCATTATCTTGTAGTTTAAAGTTTTTTGTCTCCTCGTAATTATTAAACTTAGATATGAGGAAAAGCTATTTTACACGTCATTTTGAGTTTGCTCTGTTCAGACATTAAATTTGGGCAAATTAATAATACTCTAATTATAAATAAGCTGAACCAGTTAAAACAGTATCTAAGTTTTAATTTTGCATTCTTTAATATCATTTTTTTAATTAATTAATTGCATGGAACTTTCAGTTAAGAAATGCAAATTACCTGACCCAATATTGCTTGAGGGACTCTACTTCGAAGAGCATCTTCAAGCTCCTTCCCCAGCGGCGCCGCCCCGGAAAGCACCACCCTGATCGAGCTCAGATCGAACTCTGCCACCATCGGATTCTTCGCCAGAGCCAGCACCAACGGAGGCACCACTGCCGCCACCGACACCCTGTGCTTTTGTATCAGCTCCAACAACGCTCCTATCTCAAACTTTTGCATTAACAAAACCCCAGCACCAGCTCTCAACGAACACAGAAGCACACTGTTTAACGAGTAGATGTGAAACAAAGGCAAAACGCACAGCACTGTATCTTCTTTTGTTAAGTAAAGATTTGGGTTATCTCCGTCCACTTGTTGTGCCACGCTTGTGATTAAGCTCTTGTGCGTTAGCACCACTCCTTTGGGTAACCCTGTAGTGCCTGAAGAGAAAGGCAAAGCTACAGGATCGTCAGGCTCGATTTCAACTTGTGGGATTTCAATTTCATTTGATTCTGATAATGCTGTGAAGTGTATGCAATTCTCTGGTGGGTCGTCGATTGTGATGATTGTAAAATCATGGGCTTTGTTTTGCAACTTGTCGACATACTGAGCCATTGTGATTACCAATTTGGCACCGGAAGTTTCCATTTGCTTGAAGATTTCTGAAGAAGTGTAAAAAGGGTTGGCTGCAGTTGTGACTGCGCCGATCATGGAAGCTCCCATGAATGAGAAGACAAATTCGGCGCAGTTTTGGAGAAGGATCATGATGACGTCGCCTTTTTTGATGCCAATGCTTGATAACCCAGCAGCAGTTTTCTGACAAATGAGGTGGGTTTCGGAGAATGTATAAGTCTTGCCATTGGAACCAACGATCAAGCATGGCTTGTCAGAGACAGATGAGAGGTTTTGGAAACAATAAGTATGGAGAGGGAGATGATTTGAGATGGGTATATCAGGAAGTTTTGATCTGAAGACATGGGTTTTCTCATCTGATGATGATGATGGTGAAGATGAAATATTATTATGATCCAGAGAAGAAAGCTCTGGTTTTTTCGCTGGCTCAGCAGTGGCCACTGATATCATTGTGAAGAAGAACAAAGACAGAAACTGTAAGGGGTTAAATTTGAAGACAGTGCAAAAGTTGAATGCATAAATAAATAAATATAAGGAGAGGGGAAGAGTGAGTGGGGATGGTGGTAGGTAGAGCAAATGGGCATGAGAAGTTGGTTAAATCATATGCCTTAAACTATACCTACCACTCACTCTTTCTCTATTTTTGACTATTTGCAATTACAAAAATGCTACACATATATAAACTCTTACTTATAATTTCTACACCTTTCTCACTGTAGCTACAGTGATAACTGAAGCATAAATTTTATATAGAGACATCAATATGTGGTCTAAGTTCCTATGCAGTATAGATGGCAATGGTCTGGTCTTGATTCCGATTTGATTATGTAATTAGAATAAAAAATCGTGTGTGGGATTTCAAATTTTAATTGAAAATTCAAAAAATAAAAAATTAAATAATGAGTCAAGATGTATCATAGATTTAAAATGAAAAATTGATCTCAAAATCTATTCTGTCTTTTTAATCCAGACAAAAATCATATTGAATCACTATTTTTAAAATTATTACAAATCTTCTACCAAACGATAGGAAATTCTAAAATTCGATCTAACTTAATTTTCATCTCACTATGCTCCTCATGTAGCACTTAAATGCCAGATCCAAGCATGTACGTTTTTTCTTTCTGTTGGCTAAGTAGTTTTTTCTTTTCAGATTCATTATTTCCCTGTTTAAAAATAATAATTTCATGCTTAATTAACAAATGAGCTCATTGGTTGTTTTAATTGGGCTTAACTTTCATTATTATTCAACTTCCACTTCGTTACTTTACTAAGCGTGTATTTATGGATGAACGATTTTGACAGAAAATAATTTTTTTAGAGGAAATAGTTTTTGAAGTTGAATTTTGGAGAAAAATAGTTCATGTGGAGGAAGTTGAAGAGGAAATATATATATATGGAAAAAAAGTCAGTGAGGAAATAGATCATGAGTCGATTTCCTACTCTAAACTTAATTTCCTTCGTAATTTGTATTTTCCTCCTTAATTTAAACAATGAACTTTTAAAGAGGAAATAATTATTGAGATTTAATATTTTGATACAAAACACTTTCTTTCTAAATTTCTGTTGAGCAAAGCAAAGCAAATTGATTGTACAAGTACAACCAATATATGTCAAAATTGAGCGGGGTTCAAAATTTTAAAACGAAATGGATTTAGATATTGAATTCTTACAATTTATGATCTATTTGTAAGAATACTAAAACAATAGGGATGTCAGAGTAAATATCCCCGGTCTATCGCCCAATTTGAAGTTAGATACGTATAGGGTTCCAGCACCACTCATTCTCGAACTAACCTCAAGTCAATTGACACGTGTTCTTATTTGCCACCTTTGGTTCGTCCACAAATGGAAAATATTTTTTAGCCAACAAATTAAACAGTTCACTTTAAATTTCATATTTCATATTTATCCGACTTATGGTAAAAAGAAAAGGACATTGGTATAATTTCCCGAGAGGATGTCCGAAAAAATTCCGGAATAGACAATTATTAAAATAATATCTTTTAGTTATTATCTATTTAGTAATCTTTATTTATTTGAATTGGATGTCCTAGAAAATTTCCGAAAAAAACAATAATTAAAACAATATATTTTAATTATTGTCAATTTGAGAACCCTTTCGAACATCGTGTCTGGACAAACAATCATATTCTAAAATAAAAATGATAGATTGTAATAAGAAATTGACGGGTTTTAACTTCAATTTTAATTTTTATTAACAGTGAGTGATTATAATATTTCTTCTAAATTGTGAGGAGAAATCGATTTATTGACGTGTCTATGTATATATATATATATTTGGTGGGACTAGTGTTGACGTGAACTGAACGCAAGTGGTACGGCCTGTGGATCGATGGAGTTGTGGCTCTAATAGATGACACGCTTAGCCCATGTCATGTGAGGTCGAACGGTAAATCAATCCCTATATTCATCGTATCGTATCCGTATTTCAAAATCTAACTTACGAACTCATTTATAACACGATTAATATTTATTTAATTATATCGTGTTAATAAGTTTATCTGTTTATCGTCCATTTTTTTATCACGTCATAATCAAGTAATCGTATCATAATCGGATAATTATATCATAAATAGATAATTGTGTCGAAATTGATCCGAATTAAGAAACTTTCAATTAAAAAAAAAAAACCTATTTTTTCGACTCAATATTATGATCTAAATTTAGGATGTCTATATTTTCGGCCTTGTATTTTTTAATTTTATATTAATAATAGCACAATTAGAAACTCATTTAGAGTCCCAAAAAATTTAAACCCGTCTCTGCAAAAAGATATAATAATAAAATTAGCAATTTCAAAAATCACTGTTGTTATGCCAACATTTTTTCTCCCTAATAGAGGAAAATTTTGCTTCATCACATATTTAAATCTTGAGAATAGCTAAGGTTGGCAAATAGATAAAATTTTGAAAAGCTCAATCATATTTTAAGTATTTTTTATTTAAGTTTTGGTATGAAAAACACTAAGAGTATTAATTGAAAATTTAATAAATTGAATTTTTCCAGTATATTAAAAATATTTACAAATAATATTTTAAATTTAATGATGAGCTTTTCAAAATACGGTCACATTTTGTGAAAAATGACAAGTTTGTAAATGATCACGAAGGCTATTATTTGAATTTCTACTTACTTTTGTCCTATGTATGATTTTTCAAATTTAGTAAATTGAGCAAAGAGGGTAATTGGCAAGAGATAAGACAACATTTAAAACCACACGCCATTTCTTGTAATAACACCATCAATGTTTGTGGATACCATACAAATCTTACTATATCTAAAACCAACATCACAATTATTGATTACCGGTGAATAAAAACGTAATTGAAATTGAAAATCGAACCGAAAAAAATCGAATTGAAGTGATAATTTTTTTAATTTCAAAAATAATTGTTCGATTTTTTAATTAAAAAACCGAACCGAACCGGGAAAAAAATAATTTTTTAACTAAAACCCCGAACCGAACCGAATTAATTGAATAATTTAAATTTTTTAAATTTTTTAAGTCTAATATAATTATATTTGTACATTATTTAATTTAATTAGTGTTTGGTGATGATTGCTTTCATGAATTATTTGTAATTTTTTACTTTGGTTATCATTCTTTTTATTTTTCTATATTTTAATTGATTTATGAAAATAATTTATTGGTGTAATTGTGGTAATTGGAAGAGTTATAGTATAAAACTATTATATTAAGTTAATGTTACTAATTTATTAATTTGGTTGGTATAACAAATTTGAAAAAAATGAATTGTACTGAACTGAACCGACAATTCAAAATATTTATAATTTCTTAATAAAAATATATAATTTTGTTATAATTATACCGAATCCGACTGAACCATATCAACTACCAGAATGATATCATTCATGTCCTTTATCTAGCCATTATTATGTGCACTAATAAATGTAAAGTTTTAACAGATTGGCAAATACTTGTGACTTGTCTGTAAAGGCACATTTGAAATTTTTCTTATACATTTAAAATATATATTATTGCTTTTCTAAATCATTGTATAAGCCGCTCTTTAGGTTTAAAGCCAAAGATATCATCAAGATTCAAGATTTAATTGGTTTAATTAAAAAAATAAAAATAGAGAGAAGAAATGGGACTCAACACATTTTTCATTGGGATGATATTTATCATCTCTACGATTAGCTCAGGTAACTTCTCTTTATAATTTCAACAATACTAATTGACTCGG
>SKCR01000876.1:0-28718 GCA_019454045.1 Zanthoxylum bungeanum
TAAACATCAAAACCAATCAGAATATCCTTATCCGGTAAATTGGAACCAATGACTCTGGTCCATATTGTACAATCATGGAAAAACCGGATACCGATAGGTTTCTTGGTGATGAGATCCGTATGGAACACTTCACCATCAGCAGCTTTGAAAAACTCTGTATGCTTCATCCATGCTTCTGGTGGCAAAACTGCTGGATTCATCATGCTTATGTGAGCTCCTGTGTCCATAAACCCAATGACTTTAATGGGCTTATCATATTTTGACGGTAAAATCTGCACATGGACCAAAGGAACTGGAACAGTAGTCTTGAGAGCCTGGCATGGCTGTATAGTGAACACCGGGATATAGCAGTCTGAGCTGCTGCTATCATCTGAACTGGATTCATCTGAACTGGAGAGTTCAGGATTATTGAGTGCGAACACGGTTTCACTGTCCATTTGATCTTGTTCTGAAAACCACGATTCAGCATCTGCATCGTCAAGATCAATTCTGGAAGATTGATGGATCTGTTGAACCATCTTAGCAGCTTGCTTCGGATTCTTAGGACAATCCTTTGAGAAATGCCCTTTCTTTTTGCAAATAAAGCATCTGCTATCTTTCGGCTTACCACGTCGATCCTTCTGTTTGAAAAATCGGACTGGACGCCATTCTTTGCGCTGTTTCTCCTTCTTGCTCTTCTTTTTCTTAAAGAGCTTATGATGAGATTTCTTCTTTGAATGACATGCGCAGTTCTTCTTGTCTTTGTACTTGATCTGCAAATGAGGCTTTTTACACGCAGCTTTAAATTGCTGGTTGTCTCTGAGCATCTCCCTGATAAGTGTACGCTGATCACAAAGCTTATTGAGAGCTTTGATAGCGATCTGGTGAATTTCTCCAAGGGATATGTCTGTAACTTTCTGCTGTGTAGCCTGTATCAAGCGCTGCATTTCCTCAGGTAGCTCCTCTGGTAGAGAGGCAGCATATGTATGCTTAAGATTCGGATCATTGTATCCGTTGAGCTTATAGAAATGCTTTGACATTCTCTAGAAATGGGTGTTAAGATCTTTTATCTTTAACGAACAACACCGCATCTGAAAATATTCTCGGTGAGTCTGTTCTATCAGTGGGGCTCCTTCTCCGAGGAATTCTTTGTGTAAGATTCCCATAGCTACAGCCGCTGATTCGACTTGGTAGAATTGTTGTTGTCTGAAACCTCCGAGACTCAGGAACCATTCTCTCAAGGCTCCAAGAGTACGAGAAACAAATTCTACAAGGACATTGTGCACAGTATTGCCTGGCTTTAGTAGCATTAGATCCGTCCATGCAACAAATTCTTGCATCATGTTGGGCCATTTGGACGGTGGGACATTATCAAATGTGAACCAAGGACCTGTCAGTGGCTTGGTTAATGCCGGTGGTGATTGTGTAGTTGTACCCATAGGTATAGGCTCAGTATCATCAGATTCTTCGGTCATTGGCTCATTTGATCCAGTAGATGTGGCCATCAACATCTTTGTGATGTCTGCCATGTCATCTGAGTCACTGGATACTATCTGGACAGAATCACTCTCAGGCTCCGAGGATTCCATAGATTGTTCAGAACTTTCAGGTTCAGGCTCTTGGGTTGAGAGCTGTTGGGTATAAAGTTGCTGGGTTGTAACAGTCGGTTGAGGCTGAGGTGTTTGTAACGGTACAGTAGGGAATTGTGTTTCTGGAACATAGGTTTGTGTTTGGGAAGGTCGTGTGTAAGGCTGTGAAGGACCGGGTTGAGATATCGGCTGGGGTAAAGGTTGTGAGTATATTGGTGGAACTGGGTTTTCTGGATACTGGCGTTTTGGTGGTGCTGGTTTCCAAGTACCGTGGACACTACCATAAATCTTTGACCAGTCTGTTTGGGATGAGGTAAATGATGAAGGTGGGTAAGGTTGATAGGCTGGATATGAGAAGGTTGGTGAAAATGGGCTAGGTGTGAAAGTCTGTGGAACAAATGGGGTTCGCCTGTCGGGTTCCATTTTTGCAAGTTCTGCTATCAGTTTTTTCATCTCAGCTTCTTTATGGTCAAACTCTGGACCAAAATAGTTATGAGAGACCATGGTTCTCATGTCTCTGTCTAGCTGAGCTATTTGAGCCACCGTATCTTCATACATCCGTTGTAGCGTATTGGCTAACGAATCCACCTTTGTCTCTATCCTCTGAACATGTTGAACAACATGATCCACCTTGGTTTCAATACTGCGAAGTACAGTATTCTGAACCCTAGCATTCTGCGTGTGCCAGTTTAGCACAACTTCATGTTGTTTAGGTTCCTCCATATGACCTGTAGGTGTGACAGTAGTTGGCTGGACATAAGGCTTTGCAACAACCTTAGTCTGTGGGTCAACGATCTTCTCGAGCGGTGGGAACTGCTCCTAATAAGAAGACGTTGAAGGCTGATACATCAAGCAAGGTTGTATCTGTGGAAGAGGCTTGGCAGTCCATTTTTTCTTTGGACGGCAGCTGATAAGTGGGATACGCTTTATGATCTGGCCAGATTCATCTTTAAGCAGTATCTCATCCTTTTTATACTATTCAGTGAACCTCTTTGGTTGAGGCTCTTTTTGTTCTGTAACGCCAACTGTAGGACTGTTGTCTGTGTCGTCACGCCATGGTTTCTCTGGTTCGCACGGAGACTTTGTCCTTTTTTACTTCATTCTTCTCCTCCTCCTGAGGAGAGCTTCGTCATCGTCACTATCATCAAGAAGATGACAGTCACAATCAGGGTCGCACATTCCTGACTCTGGGGCATCCCATAAGAAATGACCATCGATCTTTGAAGTATAGACCGGAAAACCATCTGAATTGAAAGCTTCAATGGGGATGTCTTTTTCTCTCAGACCATTGGTCGGATCTGGAGAAATCATACAATAGAATGGTATCGCACTTTCTTCCGGCTCAGGCTGAGAAAATGATGTGCGAACAGTACCATCTGTCTGTCTGGAGAAGACGGCTTGTGTGCTTTGGACAGGCTGAATGCTCTGTAGGAACTTTTCATAGTTGGTCAGCCATTCCAAAGGCATGAGCTGTAACAGCTCTTCCTTCTCAATCTGTCGTGGGATCTGCACAATTGTTGGCACATTGTCAGCAGAAGTCTGATCTGCCAAAATCATCAGAGCATCTTTAGATTCTGTGGCAGATGGAAGATCAACAGAATGATCTTGCAGACGGTACACCAGTTGGCGGTGTAAGGTAGCCATCATCGAGGACTCGATCTGTGATGCGCCTTGGATCTGAACTTGGATCTTAAAGGCAGTTGGCAGATTTGGATCCTGCAAAGACAGATTATAAATTGGGTAGAAGGTTAGCAACACACTCCCAGCATGGAGAGTGTGAGAACAGTGCCAATCACTGCGTGTTGATATTCCTTGAATCTGGAATCCAACAAAGCAAGTTTGGCATTTACTGGTAATCCTTTCCTTCCATGGAGAGTTAAGATAACCCTAACTGTACCCATATGAAAATGAGTGTACCCTTCTGATTTCCAACTGGAGATGAAATCTTTCGGAATCTCCAGATCTACATACTGCTCATCTTGTGTGGCTCGGAGAGCGCACTGATCCAGCTTGGAGGACTGGACATATTCTTTATCAGTTGGTCGATGTGTAGAAATTAGAGTACGAATACTCCTAGTAACAATACTGGGTCTTTTATACAGGTTATAAGGGTTTAGCAGAAGTGAAGGGGTCTTAGATACTTGAACACCTTCTGGAACATGTGAATATTCCACAAGATTTTCTATTTTAGAGGCTATTCTTTTAGAACAAGAACGGGGTAAGGAAAGAGTAGAAGATATTCTTACTAACTCACTAGCAGAAGTAGAAGACGAAGAAGAAGACTCTACAGTAGACATGGTTAAGTGTTTGATTGACTCTCAAAGTGTTTAGACAGTATATGTTGAGACGGTTCCCTCCTACTCACACAGAGAATAGAACTCCACCACAACCACTACTACTTAATCCACTATTTTACCACCTCCGTGAACAGTAAATGCTCAGACTTCTGCTGACAAGGTGCCAACAATTGTGCAGATCCCACGACAGATTGAGAAGAAAGAGTTGTTACAGCTCATGCCTTTGGAATGGCTGACCAACTATGAAAAGTTCCTACGGAGCACTCAGCCTGTCCAAAGCACACAAGCTGTCTTCTCCAGACAGACAGATGGTACTGTTCACACGTCATTTTCTCAGCCTGAGCCGGTAGAAAGTGCGATACCATTCTCTTGTATGATTTCTCCAGATCCGACCAATGGTCTGAGAGAAAAAGACATCCACATTGAAGCTTTCAATTCAGATGGCTTTCCGGTCTATACTTCAAAGATCGATGGTCATTTCTTATGGGATTCCCCAGGGTCAGGAATGTGCGACCCAGATTGTGATTGTCATCTTCTTGATGATAGTGACGATGACAAAGCTCTCCTCAGGAGGAGGAGAATAAGGAAGTCAAAAAGGACAAGTCTCCGTGCAAACCAGAGAAACTATGGCGTGATGACACAAATAATAGTCCTACAGTTGGCGTTACAGAACAAAAAGAGCCTCAACCAAAGAGGTTCACTGAAGAGTATAAAAATGATGAGATACTGCTTAAAGATGAATCTGGCCAAATCATAAAGAGTATCCCACTTATCAGCTGCCGTCCAAAGAAAAAAATGGACTGCCAAGCCTCTTCCACAGACTGGTCAAAGATTTATGGTAGTGTCCATGGTACTTGGAAACCAGCACCACCAAAACGCCAGTATCCAGAAAATCCAGTTCCACCAATATACTCACAACCTTTACCCCAGCCGATATCTCAACCCGGTCCTTCACAGCCTTACACACGACCTTCCCAAACACAAACCTATGTTCCAGAAACACAATTCCCTATTGTACTGTTACAAACACCTCAGCCTCAACCGACTGTTACAACCCAGCAACTTTATACCCAACAGCTCTCAACCCAAGAGCCTGAAGCTGAAAGTTCTGAACAATCTATGGAATCCTCGGAGCCTGAGAGTGATTTTGTCCAGATAGTATCCAGTGACTCAGATGACATGGTAGACATCACAAAGATGTTGATGGCCACATCTACTGGATCAAATGAGCCAATGACCGAAGAACCTGATGATACTGAGCCTATACCTACGGGTACAGCTACACAATCACCACCGGCATTAACCAAGCCAGTGACAGGTCATTGGTTCACATTTGATGATGTCCCACCGTCCAAATGGCCCAACAGGATGCAAGAATTTGTTGCATGGACGGATCTAATGCTACTAAAGTCATGCAATACTGTGCACAATGTCCTTGTAGAATTTGTTTCTCGTACTCTTGGAGCCTTGAGAGAATGGTTCCTGAGTCTCGGAGGTTTCAGACAACAACAATTCTACCAAGTCGAATCAGCGGCTGTAGCTATGGGAATCATACATAAAGAATTCCTCGGAGAAGGAGCCCCACTGATAGAACAGGCTCGCCGAGAATACTTTCAAATGCGGTGTTGTTCGTTAAAGATTAAAGATCTTAACACCCATTTCCAGAGAATGTCAAAGCATTTCTACAAGCTCAACGGATACAATGATCTAAATCTTAAGCATACGTTGTTGTGTGAGGAACGGACAAAACCCGAGTGCAGCGGAAAACCCGCCCGAGATCAAATCGCGAGCGAATAAAATATATATATATATATATATATTTTTTCGGCAGTCCTTAAAAATAGTGGGTTTAAAATTTTTAATTACAAACTTAAAATTTGCAATGCATTAAAACATTTTCATGTATTAAAAATTACCATAAGTCCATTTAAAAATTTCAACACACTTTAATCAATTTATCAACAATTGACAAATTAAAACTAAGCATCCTAATTATTTCCAACACTTGAAAATAATCCAAACATACTAAAATTAATTTTCCAACATTTGAAAAATTAATTCAAGCATACAATATAATTTTCCAACTCTTGAAAAAATTAATCCAAGCATTCAAAATTAACATATCAACTATATACTAATTTTCAACACTTAAATGCTTCTAATTCCTCACATACATGCTACCAATTTATCCAACACTTCCATAACAATTTTTCTCAACTAATTAATCAACAAATTGAACAAATAAATTCACAAATTAAATGTACCAACAAGCTTTGTCAATTGATCCTTCCTTCAAGCTTTTCCAAATTTTCCAAGCTTTAAGCTTTCTCCAAATTTCTTCTTCCTCCACCAAATTAAGCAACTCAATGAACAAATCTTGGTGATCAAAAGGTGGTTTGATCACTCAAGAATAACAACCAACTTTTCCCCAAATTTCAACTCTTAAAACCCTAGGAAAAAGAAAACCTCAAGAACATAAATTAACCCTTAACACTTAGGGATTAATTCCATGGACTTGATTATTTGTAGGGTAATATTTGGTGAGATTTAGGCTTGAATTTGAAAACAAAAACTGACTTTCTTTCTTCCTCTTGCTCGGCAGTGAGCAAGCAAATGAGAGGTTTTTTTTTTTTTTTCTTTTTGGTCGACTGCAGTAAAGAAAAAAAAGGGGAAGCAACTTTTGCTTTTTTGTTTGTTCTCTTGGCAACAGTGAGTCATCATCAAAGTAAAACCAAATTTTGCTTCTTATAATACTCGGCAGAGAGCAAAAATGAGTGAAAGGAAAAAATTGATTTTTCTTTTAATTTAATAAAAACAAAGAAAACAAACCCAAGCCTTTTTAATCAAACCATCATTTAAGGGAATCTTTTCCCTACACCACAAGTTCAAAAAAGAAACTTAACTATAGTTAAAAATAAATCCCACCAACTTTAGCAACTTAGTTAAAATTGAATGAATTAGTTACTTTAACCAAAAATGTTCAATTGCTCTTAGTTACCTTTAATTAATTAATACCTTTATTTGTATAAACTAAATAATTAATTTTGTATATTAATTTAACAATTAAATTAATTCACAAATTAATTACTAAGTTAATGTAAATCAAATTTACATTTATTATACAATAAAATTATATCTACTCTTGATATAAAATTAATTAATTCAATTCATCTCATAAATTATCGGATTAAACAATTTAATCCTAAATACCCAAAAATACTTTGTCAACATTTGACGAGAGGTCGCCCTAGTGCTCAACGAGTAAACTCAATATAATGGAACTCTCTAGGCTCACGTTTGGTTGTTATTTATATATATATACATATATATCTCATATACATGTATACATATTTCATGAAGGCCTGTCCACCTACAAATCATGACTAAACAACACGACACGTCGAACCATACAAGTCGAGGTTAAAACGCTAATGTATAATCCCTTCGTCATATCTGTTTTCAATTGAGTAAGGTTATAGTTATACTGTCAAAACCTTATCTACTCAATATATGAAATTTTTCATCCTTATATTCCATTAATAAATAATATAGCAAAACTCTTTTTGAATATTATTTATAATGTCAAAGAAACAATTTCTTCAACGAACTTTCGGCCAAAAGATTTCCGGAATATATTCTAAAAATTTCTAGAAACAAAATCCAACCATATGGACTGACGAATCCTCATATTAACACACACCGATCTTCGTGAGCATCGGTCTATACCTAACAGTCATCCAGAGGCCAGACCATGAAAGGTCTCTGACATGCATGGTATCAGGCACAGAGGATCACTCACAAGACCACCGTGGTGTCTCAAGTCAAAGGACCACAATAACTACTCAACTCGAAAAGATAACTATTGACAGTTTTATGGAATATCTATTAGTCATCTTTTATGAGTTAATTCAACATTCATTCAACTAATGAATATCTTCATTTCTATACGAACTTCCGTTAAGCTCACAGTCTGTTGAGACAAACCATATGTCTATTACATATATAGACAATGCACTAGTCTTACCAATATAATGACCGACCCATGTCAATATATCTAGACTAGGAATAATTTATATTCGAGAGAATGCGTGATATTTCTCAACACCATTTGCAACTCTTGCAACTATATCACCATATGTTGTAACTCTCGGGTCTTTACCAATTTCATATAAGGTTCCGAGTGTAACTCGAAATCTCTAACTCTTAGAGTAATCTAACTCTTAGATTTACAATATATAAATAAAAGTAAGAGTTTTACCATATAAATAAATAAATAACCATGATAAAATAAATATTATATTGCATAAATATCAAATATTCATACAAAAAGTGAATGGTGCTCGATCACCATTTCCAACATACGTATGATGCCTCTCTACCAGAGGAGCTACATGAGGAAATGCAGCCCTTGATACAGGCTACATAGCAGAAAGTTACAGACATGTCCCTTGGAGAAATTCACCAGATCGCTATCAAAGCTCTCAATAAGCTTTGTGATCAGCGAACACTTGTCAGGGAGATGCTCAAAGACAATCAGCCATTTAAAGATGCATGCAAAATGCCTCATTTGCAGATCAAGTGCAAAGATAAGAAGAATTGCGCGTGTCCTTCAAAGAAGAAATCTCATCATAAGCTCTTTAAGAAAAAGAAGAGCAAGAAAGAGAAACAGCGCAAGGAGTGGCGTCCAGTTCGATTTTTCAAACAGAAAGATCGGCGTGGAAAGCCTAAGGACAGCAGGTGCTTCATTTGCAAAAAGAAATGACACTCCTCAAAGGATTGTCCTAAGAATCCGAAGCAAGCTGCTAAGATGGTCCAACAGATCCATCAATCTTCCAGAATTGATCTTGACGATGCAGATGCTGAATCGTGGTTTTCAGAACAAGATCAAATGGACAGTGAAACCGTGTTCGCACTCAACAATCCTGAACTCTCCAGTTCAGATGAATCCAGTTTAGATGATAGTAGCAGCTCAGACTGTTATATCCCGGTGTTCACTATACAGCCATGCCAGGCTCTCAAGCCTACTGTTCCAGTTCCTTTAGTCCATGTGCAGATTTTACCGTCGAAATATGATAAGCCCATTAAAGTCATTGGGTTTATGGACACAGGAGCTCACATGAGCATGATGAATCCAGCAGTTTTGCCACCAGAAGCATGGATGAAGCATACAGAGTTTTTCAAAGCTGCTGATGGTGAATTGTTCCATACGGATCTCATCACCAAGAAACCTATCGGTATCATGGACCAGAGTCATTGGTTCCAATTTACCGGATAAGGATATTCTGATTGGTTTTGATGTTTATCATCAAGCCAAGAAACTTCAGATCCAACCAGATGGTATACGGTTTAAAAGATTCATTAAGCCTTATACTACTGTTCCAAAGTTGTTCCAATCCTCTAGAGTGGGGGTGAATATGGTGGATTTTGAAGAATTGAAACAACAGTTCTCTCCGTTTTGGTCAGAGTCTCACAGCGACTTTAATCATCCAAACCCATTATGGAGAAATGAAGAGTTCTTTATTAAGCTTCCTTTCAAGCTTAATGAGGATATCAACCCAACAAAGGCTACCCATCCGGGGATGACTCCTTCGGACCTTGCTTTGGCCCAAAATGAATGCAACCAGTTGCTACAGCAAGGATTGATTGAGCCCACAACTTCTGATTGGGCTTGCCAAGCCTTTTATGTGGAGAAGCGGTCAGAGAAGGCACGTGGAAAGAAACATCTAGTAATAGACTACAAGCCTCTCAACGCTTTCTTGAAAGATGATAAGTTCCCATTGCCCAAGATCAACTCATTGTTTGTCCATATCCGAGAAGCCCACATCTTCTCAAAGTTTGATCTCAATGCAGGTTTTTGGCAATTGGGTATAAGCCCAGATGAAGGCCCAAAACAGCCTTTTGCATACTCAATGCTCATTACCAGTGGAAAGTTTTGCCTTTTAGCCTCAATGTAGCGCCATCACTGTTTCAGAAGGCAATGACAAAGATCTTCCAGCCAATAATGCATCACACGCTGGTGTACATTGACGACTTGCTTCTTTTCTCAAAAGACGCCGAGTCATACTACCAGCTGTTATGTCAATTAAGAGATATTGTTCAAAGATATGGAATCATGCTTTCAGAAAGGAAAAGCCATATTGGAAAAGATTCCATTGACTTTTTAGGAATGGTGTTCAAAGATGGTCACTACTGTCCAGGAAAGCATATTGCACATGAACTTCTACACTTTCCAGATGACAACCTCTCAAGGAAACAACTTCAACAGTTCCTTGGGATTGTGAATTATCTTAAGGAGTTCTTGCCACATGTCACCATTCATACCAGCCAGTTGTCCAAGATGATAAGAAAGAATGCACCTGAGTGGGGACCCTCACAGACTGAAGCTGTTCGCCAGCTAAAGCAGATCTGTCAAGATCCTCCTGCTTTAAAGATTCCCACAACTGGACAACGTATCTTGCAGACAGATGCAAGTGATGAATATTGGGGAGCTATGCTTATTGAAAAGATTGATGATAAGGAGTTCTACTGTGGACATGCTAGTGGACAATTCAAAGAAGCTGAAAAGCATTACCACACAGTTTATAAAGAAGCTTTAGCCGTGAAATACGGGATAAAGCGTTTTGAATTCCATCTCATAGGCCATCATTTTCTTGTGAGATTGGACAACTCCTCCTTCCCCAAGATTCTTGATTTCAAAAACAAGGTGTTGCCAGCTAAGCAATTACTTCGCCTCAAGGAATGGTTCTCTAAGTATGAGTTTTCTGTGAAGCATATAAAATGAGATCATAATGTGATTCCTGATATGTTATCCAGACCACAACAAGTCAAACTCATTTCTTCCTTGACAGTAATACCTTTGATCTTCATGGCATCAACAACCCTGAAGGATTTTCTTTATCCATCAGCAGGAGTTAAGAAATATTTTCCTCCAGGGGTTATCTTCCTCAGTCCTCAGGACATTCAGATATATGCAAAAAAATCATATGTTTCATTATCTGTCACAGCTCCAGAGGCGCCGAGAAGATTTTCACAGTCAGACCAAGTTCTTCCCAGACTATCCTTTTGTCAATGGTCTCTTTGTTAATCCTAACAGGAGTCTTCTTGATAAAGAACTTTGGTACTCTTGGTGTATCACATTCATATATTCATCCTCTCTTGCTTTCCCTCTTGAAGCAATGAGATCTCATCTCTGTGATAATCATAAACAACAGTCTTTGGTTTGGACTCTCATGGAATGGTATAGTCCACTTCCATGGTGGAGAGATCAACTTACTACAGCATGCAGAAAGCCCAACCTTTGGTGTAAGCCTAAAGAAGAAATGGACAAATTCGGAATTATCTTTATTGTCCATAGGCCTTATTTTCAACATCCAGATACAAAGCTATTTTGGGCTCAAGAACAAGCTTTTGAATGGAGAGTCATTCCAGATACTTCTGCTCTGCTGCATGATCTCGGCTTATTGAGAAACCTAAAAGACTTCCTTTTAGAAATTAACCATTATCAGCCGAGGAACCGTGATCCCTCTCATACATCTTTAGGACCCAGACATGAACTCATCATTTGTCCTAAAAATCCCAATCCAAAAGAATTCAGTGGCGTGATTGTCAAACAAGAAACTCCATCTTCCACTGACATCTTCTTCCAAGATTCTCAAGATCCTTATGAAGATTTTGAGCCAATGAAGATAGAGCCAACAAAACCAGATGAACCAGGGCCAAGCCACACAAAAGATATGTACCCAATTGGTAATCCATGGTGGTACAGTGTCTATGGAGAGATTGATTCGGATGACTCAGACTATGACAATTTCAATCTCTCACCATCGCAAAACTCGATGTGACTAGTTTTGTCGTTTGCTTTCAATAATTCATGCTTTAGACAGCATGATTAGTGTGCTTTTGCTTTAGTCATTATCGTGCTTTAGCATCTTTGCTTTAGCATCTTTTCTTTTGCTTTTGTAAAAGTATATTCCTTTTGCTTTAGCTTTTGCTTTAGAAAATGAATGGTCTTTATTTAATCTTATCCCTTTGGTGCGGGGTCTTGTCCCACCAAAGATGTTTTGTGTTTTCCTCTCCTCCATCTATATAAGGAGTGAGGTTTTTAGTTTGTATTCAAAACTCAATTTGGAATAAGAATTCCTATTGTGCTTACTCTCTCATGTTCAGCTAAATAACTATTAGGTTCTCTCTCAAAGCACGATGGAGTCTTCCTCCCTCAGCTACTATTACTTATCCATGAGTTTGCAGTTCACCTCTATCTATCTCTATGAGTATGCTCTTCACTCGCCACATCAGTGGATCTTGTGAATCAGAAAATAGTTGGAAATAACACCATCGATCCTTGCTTTAGGCGGTCTCCTCTGTGAGTCCTGTTCACCCGAAGTGTGGGCGCCGAGGCCAGGAGTGCCGTTTATGCCCTTAGTGTGGTGGTAGGGACGTAGCAGAGAGCAACCCGAGCTTTTGGTAAATTAAATTATTCATTTTGTTGGGTTTTATGGACAGTTTATAGACTAACGTATTTTTATAAATGTGATTGTTGATTGCATCTCTTTGATTGTTATATATAAGATTTATATATGTTTTTAAAATGTATAATTGTAATTTTTACTTTATTTTATTTTGAGGATAAAACAATCTTTTTAAAGGTCAACTGACGGTCAACTAACGGTTTAAATGAAAAGAAATAAAATGTTAAATTTTATATAAATTTAGTAGTTAAATGTAATATGTTAATATTCATAGTACCAAATTGTTATTTTATAGTAAAACGTAAATAACCCTTTAAAATATATGTTGAACCCACGGAAAAAGTGAGCCATATACTAGTAATTTATAAAGACAACAAAACAAGTCCATGCTGCCAAATATTCTCAATATACCAAAATAAACATAATTATTAATAAAATTATAAAGAATCTAAGAGCAAATATGCTGATTTAATTATTAAATTCAATTTTTAACCACTCGGACTCGGAGTGCTTAAATTATCAATAAATATAATTTGGCCTTATTCCCGACAAATGGAAATGAATCGAAATATGATAATATGATTAAAAATTTAAAACGACAGCGGACCAACAGTCATTGACTTATTTACATTGATATATGATAATTTTTTTGTTGTCTTCTTAGGATTCTTGAGCCACCTAAATTTTGAGCATGCACTTTTACATTAACCCATGTTGTTAATTATCAAAAAGTTATTTACGTTTTACTACTAAAGTTATGATACAATAATAATTGGGTATTATGAATATTAACATATTATATTTTACTACTAAACTTATATAAAATTTAACATTTTACTACTTTTTCATCCAAATCGTTAGTTGACCGTCAGTTGACCATTACATCATGCTGACATCATAAGGATAAAATAGTTTTAATCCGCAAATTATTATAAATAATATATATTCTAAAAAAAAATTAAGGGTAATGTTGTCATTACGAAATGAAGAACGAAAATAAAAACTAAAAAAGATATTGACAATACGATTACTCATTGTCTTTGTCGTTCTCCTCCCCTACCAATAATATAATTGAACAAAGAATTAATGATTTTTTAGTACATCTCTTTTATTGTTATACTTTAAAGTATTTTGGATATTATGAGAATGTTAATTATTAAATTATTTTGGTAAATTAAATTCTTTATTTTGTTGGGTTTTATGGACAGTTTAGAGATTAAAGTATTTTTATAAATGTTATTGTTGATTGCATCTCTTTTATTGTTATATATTAGATTTAGATATGTTTTTAAATGGTATAATTATAATTTTTACTTTTATTTTATTTTGAGGATAAAACAGTATTTTTAACGGTCAACTAACGGTTTAAATGGAAAAGTAGTAAAATGTTAAATTTTATACAAATTTAGTAGTAAAGTGTAATATGTTAATATTCATAATACCCAATTGTTATTTTATCATAACTTTAATAGTAAAACGTAAATAACCCTTATCAAAATTAATGTTTGCTTAGCCAAATCAAGAAGTTTTCACGACCATCAAATGCTTAGCCAAATCAAGAAGTTTTCACGACGAAAATTGATCATCCCACCCCCTCTGACCACTCCCCTCTTTTTGTCTCCCTATAAAAAGACCACAATGCCCCCCTTTGTAATTTATCACCCATTCAATTATTATACATAGCAAAAATTTTATATTTATATATATTAATTTAAAATAATTATATACTAATTATAACTCTCTTTGTCATTTTATTAATTATATATTTTTTTATTTTATAATTTTTTTATTTTTGTTAATAAATATTACAAAATATGTATTTATTCATTTAATTTTTTTGATTCATTTTTAATTTAATTAACACTACTTATGTATAAAAAAAAATATAATTTTACCAAATAAAATTAATTTATAAAATAATTAGAATTGGTACGAAGTATTGGATATATCACCAAGTACGTCAGGATGAGACTTTGGAGGCAACATGTATTAGAATATATATTTTGATTTAACACATACGAATATTTTTATAATACATAAATAATGTTAAATAAATTAAAAAAGAATCACAAAAATTAAATGAATAAATGGACACAAAATAAATAACAATAAATATGAAATTTGTATATTTATAAACAATATATATATATATAATATATATATATATATAAAGTAAGAAATAAATATAAATTTTTAAAAAATAAAATAAAATAAAAAATTTAATTAATAAATAAAAAATATATATTATATATATATATATTATATATCAATATATAAAAAATTGGATATATTTGTTTTATTGGAAAATTGAATTTTTGAGAAAGAAATGGGGTATTTTCGGAATTTTTGGGGAGAAAAAAAAAAAAGGAAATGGCAGGAGGGGGGAAGATCTTTCCAAATTATAGGAAAGCAGAGGAGCACTTTCTTTTTTCTTTCATTGGACATTTTTCAAATATTAGAAAAAAAAATGGCAACAAGATTTTGCATGCGTGATTATTTTATTTTTTGGGAAACTAAAATTGCCAGCTGCTGTTCTATCTTTTGGCTCTTATTGGATTATTTTAATCACTTTTTTTTTTTGTTTTTTTATAGGTTGTGTGATCAATTTACAATTTTTATGTATCTTAATTCTAAAATGAGTGGGTAGATCTGACCACGGTTTGATTCTACTGTTTCAGTTTTTTTGAATAGTATAATCGAATTAAATCGTAAAATTCGGTTCGGTTATGATTTCTTATTTTTTAGGGGAAAAAAATTAAAAATAAAATTATTTTGGTTCCGATTTCAAACCGAACCTTAAGATTACAGTTTCAAATTATGTGGAACCATAACCGAACCGTGGTTGGATCTATGAAAGAGAAAAAAAGTAAATTTGATGTTTGAAATCTAAGAAGTTAAAATTTCAAATGTGATGAGATTTACAAGGTCTAGTCATTAATAGGGGCGATAGTTAGTGTTTAATGGTATTTTTTATCGTCCTCAAATTTCAAAACTTTAAAAAAAAGGCTCAACATAATCATGCAATAAAAAAATTGAAGGACATATATTTATTCATATTATTGACATGTGATTTTCGTCTCAGAGACAGTTTCGAAATAACTCACCCGAGACAATCCTCCTTCAATCTTGAATTTATTTGATTATGGGGAGACCAAAAACAAATGTAGTATAAGGCGAGAAAAACACACAAGTTGACAAGAGAGTTTTAATGTAGTTCGGCGGAGCAAATCCAGCCTACATCCACGGGCACAAAATGATGGAGGTTGTTTTATTACCAGAACTAACTCGGTCGATCTGTTCTGAAAGAGGTCCAAGTGAGACCGAGCAGTTTATCGACCTTTACAAGTAGTGTTCATTCTCTTTTTATTACAAATTTGCTCTCCCCTACAAATGAATCTAACTTTCCTTTATATACTCAGGAATTACAACATTGTTCCCCCAACTTTATGACGTTTCCCGTGTGGTCTCCGACTGATTGACGGGCTCTCTGCCCCAAGACTGTCTTCGCCGAAAGCAAACCTGCCGTCTGATGGCCTGTCACATCATTATGTTTTATCCACTGTCACACGCAACAATAATGATGCCAGCCTGTAAATGATTTTGAAAAATGACACGTGTCGAAGAAAAAACAACAACTCTAATCTTCTGTCGGTTTTCAAGAGGTCGGCCAAGTGACAGACCGAGCTTTCCAAACGGATGTCGTCTTGACCTGAAATACCCGAACTCATCTTTTTGTTCCAGAAGGCAAGGCAGATCAAAACCGAACTTCCGATCTAAAGTGATCGGCCTCGGTTCTGATCCCTGAAGTCCGCACCATGTTACATTATATGGTCGGTCATACAAGGAAACCGTACCCGAGCTATTTGTCGGGTTGAATAAACGACTTACACCCTCTGACCCATCGTCCTCCGGATGAGTAGAACTTTCCTTCTCTGCCCTTACCGACTGTTCAGAAACCTTAGCCGCATAAATCCCCATCAACACATATCATTCATAATTGTCAATTTGGTGGATATTGGTTCATAATTATATTGCAGTGAGTTTGGTATATTTAATAATATAAAAAAAACTTTGGTATATGTCAATTTATTAGTGATATCTATCCTAAATTATTTTGCCATTACAATTTAATATTTACATTGTATTATTGAATCAAAGATGAATCTAAATCGTGTGATTTTGTGACAAAATACTTGTGATTTGATTGTCATATTTTGAGTTCGAGTTTATGGATGCATTTCTTTTAAGGGTGTGGGACAATCGATGATTTTAATTGTTCCATTTAAACTCAGATCTGGTGATTTGACAACAAGATTTTTCAATATTTAAAAAAAAAAAAAATCAAAGATCCTTAAATTTGGAGGAAATAGGGACATCAAAATTTATTAAATCTAAGTTGAAGCCTGTAGTTGGTACGTACTGCAAATAATTTATTAATATATTATTTAATAACACGTTGAATGATTATAACAAATTAGGGGTTGCAACTATAACAATTACACATCTCAAGTCTCAACTTAAATTTTCATTCCTAAATTCCTATTTATATGATTCATTAAAGTGATTGATTCATACAGAACCCATTAAGATGCATTTATTTCCAACAAGCTATCAAGTGCATTTTATTTTTATTTATTTATTTTTATGTGTGTTAAAACTTCAACGAACAAGTATTTTGACAGTTGACCCATATACAATACGTTTCACATGGGCAATAAAGATTATAGAATAAAAAAATTTGTGATGTTGTTAACATCTCATTCGATCTATAAACCTACTTTGACCATAGTCAACATTATTGTCAATAATTTATGAATAAGATGATAAATGGCATTAGCATGGTAATAATATGTTAATGTCATAACAAATTCGATTAGTTTTATATTGATTTTTGTTACATTACAATAAAATATTGAATTACCGATCGAATGATTTCGGTCGATAAATTTTGATATTTACCAACCGAAAAAAATAAAAATAACTTCTGATCGATTACCAATCAAAATATTACCGACAGAATATTCAATCGGTATTCGATAGGTAATAAGTCGGGTATGGTACGAGGATGTCAATACTTATATCGTCTCATTCAATCAACAAATATGTAAATTATTCTCTTATTAGTCTATAACGTACCGGGGCCCGCGGGCTCCCATTAACTTTGAGATTTTTACCTATTTTGAACGAATATGCTAAATACGTACCGACTCGTCAAACTGACAAGTATACACTACAAAATGGACCTTTAGTGTTGAAAAATTTCGTCTCTAAAAATCAAAATTTTGACGCTAAAGGTCCTATGCGTCGATGTAAAATTTTGACGCTAAAGGTTGGTGGAATAAGGTATTTAACGTCAAAAACCGATTTCGACGCTAAAAATATCTCTTCAGCGATGAAATATTTTATTGCTATAGGTACTTATTTTTACCGTCGAAATCGATTTTTGATGTTAAATACTTTACTCGACCAAACTTTCGCGTCAAAATTTTATTTTGACGCAGAAGAACTTTAACGACGAAATATTTATACGCTAAAGGTAAAAATAGAAAAATAAAATACAAATTAATTATAATTATTTTTTAAAACTAATTATAATAAAATTGACATTACAATTTAATTTCAATCTAAATTTCATTATAAAAATAATTAAATTTTTTATTAACATAAGAATATCATTACAAATTCATTATAAAAAATTATAACAATGAAATCTTTATTGATATAAAAAAAATTATAAATTTTATCACAACAAAAAACATAAAATGATAAACTATATATTTTCTTCATCTTCACTTTCATATTATTCAATATTCATATTCACTTCATTTCTTTTTCATTTTCTTCACCATCTTCATATTCTCCTAAAAAAAAACATTGGATGTTAACATAAAATACAAAAAATGAAACAAAATCATTAAGGAAAAAATTATTTTAGAGATGAAATAACAGTATGTGAGAAAGGAAATGAGAATGAGAAATGAAAGAGAATTAATTTATAGGAAAAAAATAAACTTTAGCGACGAAGCCTATTTCGTCGCTAAATATCCTAAAATGGCGGAAATTATTTTCGTCAAAATTTTCATCTTTAGCATCGAAATTTTTGACTTTTAGTGTCAAATTAAATTATTCGAAGTTAAAGGATATTATTTTTTAAATATTTTGTTAAAAAAGAAAAACTCATATTTTTTAAAATTATATTTAAATTTTTGACATTTAGCTTCGATTTTAAATTTCGACGCTAAATATTATACAATTTAGCGTCGAATTTAAATTTTAACGCTAAAGAATTTAAATTCGACGTTAAAGGTTTACGTTTTAATGTCGAAATTAAAATTTGACGCTAAAGAGTTTATTAGCATTGAAATTTAAAATTCGACACTAAAGGGTTTATTAGCGTCGAAAAAAATTTGACGCTAAATGCCCATTTTCTTATAGTGATAAAAGTGTTCATTTATCCACTCTTAATGTACCGAACCCTCATCCCCGCGTGTATTTTTGATATCTCTACTTGTTACCTAACACAATCATCTTTCTTTGTTTGAACTTGAAGCCGATTATATATGAAAAAATATTACAACTTAAACATCAGGCGGAGTTGAAACATCTTCTTTTTTTTTTTTTTTTTTAATTACAATTCTAAAGATATACAATCTGAAATCTACTGGGATATTCAATACATACAATTATCGCACACCCAAACATGTACGTCTACTAAGAGACGAGCTATAATCGGAAATATAACCGGAAATATCTACTCCCACTCAGATAATCGGGGAAAAATCTACTCCCAAATCCCAATTTTTAACAATTAAAAAATAATTAAATCTAGCGAGCCATAACTCAACCTTTATGGGTAGATCCACACCCCTTTCAATCATTGCATCCAACTTCATGATGTTGAAATAGTAAAAAAACACCTTATAATTACATTTAAAGTCCTATTTATTTTGGTATATTTTCGCAATCAATGTGCAATAACCAATTCATTTTTTCACAGTTATTTCATTCTCAATTTAGGGGGGAAATGTGTGGGGGAGGAATCATAACTTGGTTGGGTCAGAAGTTTTAATAGTATGTGGTAAGTTTAATTATATAATTTTCTAAAATTTTAAATTAAAGTTGATTTTTGAAATGGACCTGTCAGATAGAAAAAAAAGGAAAAGGGCAGAGGAACAGTCGTTGTATATACGCACTTACGCACACGTATGTATACAAAACGACACCGTAATTGCCACATCTTAACAAAAAGATAAATTTAAAGGTGAAAATGATAAAAATTAAAGGCTAAAGAGTAGCGGAGCGTCAAATATCGGGTCAATTGGTAACTTGGCACGCGCGGCCTTCTATTTTTTTTGTCGTTTTCTTGGTTTTGGATTCACTGCTGTCATCTTGGGCATCCGAAACGGCAACGTTTCATTCTTTTTTTTCTTCTCTTGATAAGGGTTTTTATTTTTTTATTATTATTTTTAAAAAATTATAATAATAATAAAAGATTGATAAAATTTAAATTTAATTTTTTTTTTTTATTTCTCAAAGCCGAATAGAAAATTAAATAAAATTGATTGAAAATTATCATATTACACCCCTTGAGGCGTTTTCTCTTGAATGTTTGTTAGTTACCATATTTTTAGATTTGAAATTAAAGATCACAGTCAGTTCATCAATGCGTCAACGGTTTGGATTACAATGGTGAAAAACAAAAATACATATCAGCTTGTATCCTCTAATATTCATAGAAAAATTCTATTAAATTATCGAAAAATATCATATGATTGATGATATCATATTATTTATATAATAATAATATCAAAGAATAATTTCCGGTGTAGTAATTTTGCACTGCTTTTCATAATTTTAACTGTTTCAATTATGATGACATAATCAATGTAAAAGTCATTTTTCTAAATAAAATTATTAGTTATTAGGTAATGGGAAATTATCATTTTCACCCGAATTTGATTAAAAAAAAAATCTAAAGTTCTCATTTTTTAACAGTGTTCATTTTTCTTAGGAAGTGTCTATAGGTGTATTAATTTTCACCTATCATCTATTTCCATCGGAATTTAAAGAAAATTATCATTCTTCCCTAAATCTAATTTCCCCTAGATAAATTAAGTATACAGCTGTAAAATCTTTATTTCAGTATGTAGATGTTAAAAAGTTTTTTTACTCCAGAGACGTGGTTTGGTGATGTAAAATTCAGGATCTGACTTTCAGGGTTTGAATCTAAAGAATGTATTTTTTATAAGAGTCTGAAATAATCGGAGATTTTACCCCTTTATTTAAACTCGGAATGAATGGTTTGACAATGAAATTTTCTACAATTTTTTTTAAAAAAATGTTAAAAAGATTTATTTAAAGGTGATGGATTAGGTGTATGAAAAATAAAGGGACCAGTGGCAGAGCTGGTGAAACTTGAAAGTATAAGCTACTTTCCTTTCCTTTTTTTTTTTTTTTTTTTTTTGTAAAAGAAAGTATAAGCTACTTATTCCACCGTGATTGGGCATACTTTATATACAGTGTCCAGCTGTAAAGTATAAGGATAAAATGAAAACAGGTCTGTAAATTAATGGACTGAACATTTTGTCATTGCTCATTGATATGATGATGACCAAATTTCAAACGTTATGCCTTTTCTACCATAAACTGAAAAATATATATATATATATATATATATATATATATATATATATATATATATTTGGAATATCGGAAATCCCTCCTCATCCTATATAAGATATTGTTATATCCCGATCTAAGTAGGTAAAATCTGATATTATCTCAGACTCTTACAATTGTTACTTTCATGAGTTAAATTTTGGTATCCAAATGATAGGATAAGACTCAACTCATTAAACTAAAAACCTGAAAGACAATATTTATATACATTGTTAGCTCAGAAATAACAAAAAAAAAACATTGCAATGGAAATGCAAGAGATTATATGCTACTACTCTTTGGAGTTATTTCACTGTTTTTACATTTGTTAATTTTAGGAAAAAAATAAAAAAAAAAAATCCTGAAGGAGTTTTTACAATCATTGAAATTGAAAGTTGCATAGATTCCTCTCAATCGGAACATTAAAAATTACAAAATCGGGTAAAATTTTTGTAGCATAGATTCCTCTCAATCGGATCATTAAAAATTACAAAATCATAGTAAAAATTTTGTCACCATTAATATAAAAAGATCGACTGCTCTGCAAAATCTAATTAAGCAGACAAATTTGATAAGGGAAATTTACATTAATGACTCGATAGCCTTTGTGAGTTATAAATATATATTCAAATGTTATAATTTATTAACTAAGTACATCATTTCGTTCTTAAAGTATTATTTTCCAAACAATCATAATTCTATCAACCATAAGGGATCTGAAGGACTTAAAAATTAATGTCATATCTTAAATTTAGAAAACGATATAAGATTTTAATCTCAAATAACATATTCTAAATTTGAGAAAATGGACATAACCCCATAACCCCCATCGAAAATTGTCAAAAATGACTTTGTTGTGATGACATATATTCATCGGATCGTGAAATGAGCATTCACTCTTATAATTAAGTATTTAAATGTTATATCTACCTAAGCAATAAACACTATGGTTTTTTTTTTTGTTCGATTATTATATTCCATTTCCATGTTTTATCATACAATATATTGAGCACAATCGACTTACAGTTAGCATAATGTAATTAGAATAACAACAAAATAATTACATTACTTAATATAACAATTAAAATACATTAAAAAACACGATCCATTTATGAGTACATGATCCAACAAAAAAAAATATCGGGTGGTGATTGTGGTATTTTTGGGTTTCATCCTCATGTCGGGATTCATCAATTTTATCAGATTCCAATCAATGTTCTAATATATTAACTCATTCCAATTACCCTTTTGAAGAAAACACACTTAAAAACACGTTTAAAATACAAAGCAAAATGAATTCAATCATTACTAATATTAAGTTGTTGTTTTTCAAAAATAGTGTATATTGATTATTTATTTTATGATTATGGTGTTGGATGAATTTGAGAGAAAAGATAGAAGATAAATATTATTAGATTGAAATGGAAAAGTGTTTTGTGTGATGCAACTTTTAGTGATTTTTAGTCCAAAACATAATATATTTTCTTGATAAAAATAAGAAAATGAGAATGTGTTATTTATATAATTTATAAAAATTATTGGATCATTATTGTAATTTTACGAACTTAATAAACGGGGTATGAAAACGGGCCAACCATGTATGCTTCTCAAAATATCGGCGGTATAAAAAGATGCGGAGATTATCAACACTGCGCTCTTCTCGCCAATCCTGTTAAAAATAAGTGTAAATCAAATTACACATTAAAAAAAATTAGGGTTGTCAGAAAATTTTTATTATATTTTAAATATTTTTTTAAAAAAATATGGGTATGAAAAAAATATCAACAGTATCAATTCAAAATTTAATAATTATGTTTTTCTAATATTTTAAAAATATTAATAAATAACACATAAATTTATGGATGTGTTTTTCAAAATTCTGTCAATTTGCCAACCTTATAAAAAAACACATTTTATATAAAAAATAATTTGAAAATAAATAAAAAATCAGAAAAAAGATATTTATGTCTATTTATTATTATTATTATTATTTAGTTTAAATATTTAATAGAAAACTCTCATTTCTCGCGGAGGAAAATCGATGATATAAATAAAACAACTCAAAAAATAAAAAATCAACAAAACCAAAACAAATAAGCACACTGACATATGATGTAAGAAAGCTGGAGTTTGTCTGTTTTGAATCTACCTCTCAACTCAATAGGAAACTACAGGCAACTACTCAAAACTAGTCCATACTTTATTATGACCATTTGATCCCAAACTATTAAAGTAATCTGCAATTGCATTGCAGTCTCTAAACACATGGACAATACTAAAATTCATGAGTATGTTTAGGGGTGTCTTTAGGACTGGTAAATCAGCTCAACTTTTAAAAGTTTATCCCTAAATTCAAGTATTGTTTATTAAGATATTAGAAAATCTCGATTTCTTAAAATTGAATTGGTGCTCTTATATTATTTTTTAAGGTTCGAGTTTAAATTAAAAAAAAAAACACTTAAAATGTGATAAGGTTTTTTAAAACCCGACTCATTTACCAACTATAAATGTCCTTTTCTTGTGTGTTAATTTGATTATACATTTTTCATTGGGTCGGTACTTTTAAGGATATTAAAGACATCTATTCAAGATGTAGATGTATTTCTTTATGTGTGGAATCGGGCTATGTTTGGATTGATGGAAGAAGATGATTTATAATGAAATGTAATTCAATAGAATGGAATGTAACAGAACGAAATGAAGTGTAATATATTATAATTCCGCTTGGAAAAAAAAATGAGAGGTTTATAATATAATGTTCCAAAATATTATTTGGTAAATAAATACTAATGGAATTGAATGTATAAAAATATATTTTAAAGACAATTATGTTTTTTTAGATTTTAAAAATAAAAAATAAAAATATTTTAATGTTTTTTTGAAAGGGGAAATTTATTTTTATATGTAATATTATTTTTTAAAGTTACTTTCCATCCCCTGATTCAATGGCTCAATATTCTTTTTATTATATTCTCTTCCATTTCATCCTCTTCTATCAACACAAAAAAAAAATAGAGATTATTTCATATCTTTAAGTTATGATATGGATTTTTGTTTCAAAAAAAAAAAAAAAGAAGAAGTTATGATATGGATTTTAGATTACGTGCTATAAAAGTATTTCTTTAGATTTTCATATTTAAATGTATAGTAAAGTCCAGACTGTGATATATGTAATTAACATGAAACCTTGTATCTCGTGCAGTAACAAATTATATCCAGTGCTGTAATGTTAATAATAAATTAATAATTCAGCAGCCAGAACCAGATCCTCTCTTCTTACTAGTTACGACTTACGACCATGAAACAGCAACACCTACAGCTGCTTTAGCAGTAACCTCTGTTTTTACATATTTTTTAACCCAATAGTTTTGTGTCCTGACTATTTATTTTATTTTATTTTATTTATTAATTCACAAGTTAATTATAAAGCTTCATCGTCGCCACTATCTGCCTCGATATTGTGACCCTCCCCAGATTTGAATCAGGAACTCTCCTCATTCCTTCCCTTCTCTGTCTCTCTCTCTCTCTCTGTCTCTATATTTCATATTCAAAAACTCTTTCTTGCACTGCATTTTTAGTTCAAAAGTTGAAATCTCTTCAACTGTTTCATGTTTGAATATATCAAATTCATAAAAAAAAGAAGAAGAAGAGTTTGAAGCTTTAAAACTGTGATGATGGCACAACAAAAGCACTTGCACGAGCTACTCAAAGAAGATCAAGAGCCATTTCAACTCAAGAACTACATTGCGGACAGGCGTTGCCAGCTGAAAGCGTCAGCAGCAAAAACACAAATACAGGTCATCAAGAAACGGAAACCCATATCACAAGCAACAAAGTTTCCATCAAATTTTTGCAAAAACGCTTGCTTTTTCTCGTTTCACAACTCACCGGACCCAAGAAAATCTCCTCTCTTTGAATTCCCATCTCCAGCTAAAGCTAAAAGCCCTTGCAGGAGTCCAAATGGAATCTTTCTTCACATCCCTTCAGGAACTGCAGCATTGCTTCTTGAAGCTGCGCTTAGGATTCAGAAACAATCTTCAACGAAAAGAAACCAAAGCAAAAACAATGCTTTTGGTTTGTTTGGTTCCATTAGAAGGAAGCTCACTCATAGGAGTAGAAATTGGAAGCTTGAAGAGAGTGGCGATGGAGTTAAGGTGTCTGTGAAGGATATTTTGAGGTGGGATTCTTCTGTTGGGCGTAGAAAAGCTTGTGATGAGGAAAAAATGGTTGGTATGGAGGAGAAAAGTGCTTCTGAGACGGGAATGGGATTTTCTTGTTCTTGCAGTGCTGTTTGGTCTGAAAGCAATGAAGACAGTAAGTCTTTAGAACTGGATATAGAGACTTCATGTAGTAGCCAGTCTGATGATGATGATTTTGAAGAGCAAGAGATTGAAAGCACAGATTTTGCTTCTTGTGAGAAGCGCTTCTGTGAAAGCCCTTTCCGTTTTGTGCTTCAAACAAGTCCTTCCCCTGGTCGCCGGACGCCGGATTTCTCATCGCCGGCAGACTCCCCGATTCGCCACAAAAAAGAGGTTTGTCCTTTAATGTCATTTTCTCAATAATGAGTTAACTCGCGAACCAGCTGAGCTGACTGAGTTTGTCATGTTTTAATTGTCGGCAATACGGCCACTTACTGAAATTTTGGCCGGAAAGTCTGTGTTTATTATCAAATATGCCCTGCTTTTATTTACATGATTTGCAAAAGATCTGGCTCTTTATAGGGTTATAAATGTCATTCGATTATTTGTCTTCGTCGCTTCTTTGTATGTTTTATGCAAAAGTGTACTTCTGAGTTCTGATCATGTCTCTGCCATGCAAATCCTGTAATTAATTTTAAGTGTGTCTAGAAAATAATTTGTCAAAAAACGACAAATCTTCCTTGTTTTTTTCTGTTGTTTCCCATCAATGAAATCCGACTTCCCTTTCAGTAAATTCATAGCAGTAGATATTTTTTTTTTTGAAAAGTTAGAAGAGAAGTCATCCAAGTCCACCTATTTGGAATGATAATTCTCATTCTTAATTCACCAATTATGAAGATCAAATGCATTGTAATAATATCTTAATCATGTTATAATAATTGTGTAATAGGAAAAAGAGAATCATGAGATAGAGACCATAAAGAAATTCAAAGTCGAAGCAGAGGATGAAGAAGAGAAGGAACAATGCAGTCCTGTATCAGTATTGGATCCTCCATTCGAGGACGATGATGAAGGACATGAAGATGAAGATGAAGATGAAGGCGAGTATGATCTTGAATGCAGCTATGCAATTGTACAAAGTGAGTAATCAGGTGTTTCTAACTTGCTTTTTTTTTTTTTTTTTTAATTTTGTACCCTTCCTGTGTTAGTTGTCTAGTCTTTATCAATCAGCATACTATATTTTGTTCTGCATACTTTTGGGTTTGTTTGAAATTTAATGTCTGTTGTGTTAGGAGGTCATGGTCATATGCGCCCCCAAGGGGTGGGGCTTGGTGGTGAAGGATCCAGAAACTCACCTTGAGGTTCTGGGTTCGAATCCAGGGGTGCACTTCTTGTAAGAGTCTGGGACAGCCGGTGGTTTTACCTGCGCCGCGGCCCAGAATGGGTGGTTTGGTGGCGGGTTTTCCATCGTTTCAAAAAAAAAAAAAAAAAAAAAAAAAAAAAGTCATGGTCATATGCATGTGCTATCTTCGAAACAACGACGTCTTAAATCGATCCAATGCAATAATTTTTTTGAAAACAAATAATATCTGTGTGGGATCCATTTCAAGATTGCTTGTAATCTAGATTAGAAGATAACAGTGTTAAATTGTTCTGTTGGTGTAGTGTTTTCCTTGTTGATGAAGCAGACACACCTAATGTTGTCATAACTTTGCATATGACCCACAAATTTATGAAGTTTACATCTGTGTACTCTTCAGTTTATTGGACTATGCAATCATCAATCTAACTTAAATTTAAATCCTTTACCGAAAACCTTCTGCTTGTTTGATTGTTGCATAAATTTGGTTGCACCAATTGATTTTGACCCGATTGCCCTTCTAATCTGTTGTATCTCGATAGCAATAGACAGAAATAGATATTGTAAACATTCTTCGTACTTCTTTGAGTTAAAGAATTTCCCTTACAGTAATTTCCGGTGTTCTCAAACTTTCTTTCATTTTCTTCTGTGAATTCAGTTTCTTGTACTTGTAGATGTATGATGTAATTAATTCAAATATAACTATTAAACGGAAAAAATGGTTAGTTTGTTGTCATAACTTCAACTCAGACCTACATGTTGATGGTGGAAGGCCATACTAAGTTGACAACTGTCACTTTCTATTTTAGATATGGTGATTAATGAACTCATTTATTCAACTGGAAGCTTGAATCTTATGGAATCAATTACAGCGTAAATTCATAGCCCTACCGTTTATTGTGCATTGAGAGCATATTTGAGATTTATTTGTGTAGTGCAAAGCCTATGACCCAGAAATTGAATTAAGACTGGAAACAGAGCTGCAAGCAATAAATTATTCAGTTGAGATCTGTTTTAATGGAAGGCACTTGAATTGTACCGGAACTCATTATTTGTACTTTGCATTCTGCATAGGCATTTATCCTTTTATTTGCGTCATGAATTATCAAAGGGGTAATTGATATTTGATACTGAAGTTCTGCTTTTTTTCTTGCTTGTGTTCTTACTTCTTACAGGAGCAAAGAAGCAACTGTTACACAAGCTACGGAGATTTGAAAAACTGGCAGAGTTGGATCCTGTTGAACTGGAGAAGAGAATTTTAGAACAAGAACAAGATGATAATGAGAACGATACTTACGACCTAGAGCAACAAGAGGAGTGTGAGTATTATGAGTCAGTTTCATTGGATAAACAAAATGATGTCGATGAATCTGTTAAAGAAGTCTTAAGCAAATCAAGCTTCCATCATGTCCGGCGAATTCCTGAAGACATAAAGAGACTGGTTGCTGATCTAATTGCGGAGGAAGAGCGAGAGCAGAACTGGTCTGACGACAAAGACGTGGTGGTGACAAGGGTTTGTAGGAGATTGGATTCATGGAAAGAGGTGGAATCAAATACCATTGACATGATGGTGGAACAAGACCTTAGAAGAGAACTTGACAGGTGGAAAACATATCAGGAACAGGTGGGAGAGACGGCATTAGAAATCGAACTTGCTATCTTTGGGGTACTGATGAAGGAATTATCCGAGGAACTAGTTGTTTAACTCGGAATTTTGGTTTAATGTTCTTAATTTTTTTAATATACTAGTATTAATTATTAATTAGAGGGTACAGTCTGACTTGCTGCGAGGGTTAGGGTAACTAGAGGGGAAAAAATGACCCAAGAAGCATCTGGTTTAGCTGTTAGCATAATAATATTATGTATATGAAATTATGAGTCATGTTTATATATGCAGTTGAAGAATTGAAGTTTTATGCAACCGTGCTAAATGAGAATAGCAAGACATGTACAATTAATAACTGGTCCTTAATATATATGATGCTTAATTTACCTACATTTCTTTCAAAGAACAGCATTTGTACGCTGTTATTATTATTATTATTCCTGTTGTCAGTGTTATAAGCAAACAAGAGATTAGGCAGTGATGGGACAATTTATCTACCCATTGCACTATATGAGTAGTTGCTAGCTGAAGAAGAATAATCAATCATTTAATTATGTATAAAAATGCTTATTATATTGTGGTCAAACGGGGGCTAATGTATCTATTCCATCCAAGAGGAAAC